>JAVQJF010077847.1:0-11093 GCA_036023855.1 Gadopsis marmoratus | reverse complement strand
TAAACCAACTCTATATGTATAGACCCAACAATTCCACCATGAGCAAGCGCTAGGCGACAGTGGCAAGGAAAAACTGCCTTTTAACAGGCAGAAACCTCAGGCAGAACCAGGCTCTTGGTCGGCGGTCATTCATCTGCCTCGACCGGTTGGGTAGAGAGAGAACAAAGAAGACATGGGGGGGTGAGAGCAGGATGAAACACATACTCAAACACATACCTATAAATAGTAAAACCAGATAACTGATAATTCTGCAGTGGTCTCTTCATTTTTTCCAGAGCTATATATTGTGCTGTAAAATCTGCATTTTAATAAGCGCATTCATGACACTCGACTATTTCCTGCTAAAGAAGATAATAAAACAAAGGAGGTTATCTCCATGGTATAACACCCAAACCTGAAATTTAAACCGAACATCCTGAACGGAAATGGCGTTCCACCAATCTGGAAGAATCACGTTCAGTCCGGCAAGATAGTCCAGCAAAATGTACAGGAAGGCCCTCCGTAATGCCAGAGGTGCCTACTACTCATCATTAATAGAGGAAAATAAGAACAACCACAGGTTTCTGTTCAGCACTGTAGTCAGGCTGACAGAGAGTCGTGGCTCCATTGAGCCATGTATTCCTGCAGATCTCAGTAGTAACAACTTCATGATAATGATAAAATTCTAACTATTAGAGACAAAATTCAGCACCTCCTGCCCTCAGCTGGTACCGACTTATCTTCAAACACAAAAATCCTAGAAGCAACTGTAAAACCTGATATACGTTTAGACTGTTTATCTCTCAACCGTCATCACTAACTTCAGCGATTTCTGCATCACAGCCTGGAATGTCTCTTACACCCCATCCCAACTAGGCTGCTGAAATAAATGACCGACCCACAGAGAGCCTGGTGCTGCTCATGGGTCTCTGTAAATAAAGAGTCGGTCTAGACCTGCTCTATATGAAAAAGTGCCTTGAGATAACTTTGTTATGATATGGCGCTATATAAATACAACTGAATTGAATAGAAATACAAGTACAGAGAAATGTATCAGGTTAATAACAAACTGTACCAGTTTTCCTTTGTTGGGTAACCTACCAATGCTCTGGCTGCCTTCTGTCACGTGGCCATAGCTTTATACACTCGCTGTCTCCTGAGACTCTCCCCTCTATTGCCAGATATGGCAATACAATGGTGGCAGCATGCAGTAACTGTAAGTGTGAATAAGAGTGTGTGTGTGTGTTCACTTAAAAACACTGGGCCGCCCATGCACACACACCTGCCATACCTATGATGGGCTTCTGCAAGACCAGGCCGATCACCTGCAAACAGATCCCCTCCAGCTGCTGAGAGATCTGAGAGCGAGAGTTGATATATGGTATCAAATATCACATTACAATACAGTGACAGCAAGTATTTTGTGTGTGTGTGAGAGAGAACAAGACCTCCTTGTGGTCCTCCATGACGGTGAGGATGGTGTCGATGGTGCTGAGGATGCCCAGGGCCATGACAGTCTTGTCCTCGTTCTCCTCATACTCCTCACTCTGAAGGACCCTGGTGAAGATCTCCGCCTACCCCCCCACCACCACACACACACACACAAACAAGTACATTATATCTTCTGCAGTAACAGACAGAGACATCAAGACACACAGACAGAAACAAGCAGCTGCAAGTTTCAGTGAGCTAAATGAAGAAGACTTAAGGCTTTGTCATACATGAAATGACATGAAATGTGCATGTTGCCTTCCTACCAGGTTCTGGGTCATGTCCACAGCGATGGCTGCCACCTCCTGGTTGTACTCGCAGATCATCTTCTGAATGACATTGGTCAGGTCATCATTCTCCGTCTCTTTCACCACATGCAGCAGCTCCTGCATGACCGGCCGAATGTACGGCCTGATGTACAGCTTGGCTACACACACAGGCAGAGCAGGTGTGGGTAAAATCCTCTTATCACAGTATATTTCATTTCATATCATACAGTATATCAATATTATGACCTAAAGTGAAATATACTGGCTTGTCTGAAACATTAAAAAGTACATGGGATTGTCATCAGTGGTCTCAAGTGTGTTTCCCAAAATGCTAGACTACTCCTTTTGATTATCCTATTTGTACTAATATACATCCTGTCGTTTGCATCATCCTTTTGAAGTCCTTTAACCAGTTTTTCTGCTCAGAATCTTACAGCAGTATCAGCTGACTGAAGTGGTAATGTATTTGATGTCAACTTCAAAACCCTCTAAAAATAACAGCCACATTCCTCTACAGACCTTGATCCTGATTGCTGACCAGCGTCTGCAGAGCGATGGCAGCTTCTACCTTGACGGGCATCTCTTTGTCGTTGATCAGATCCTGTTTGACCAACTCGACGGCATTCCTCAGCACCAGCTCATCGTGGAAACGCAATGGGCTGAAGCAATGGAGCACCCAGCAAGACTGGCAAAACACCACAGGAAAGCAGAGATTAATGCAAAATCCAGACATGGTCCATCCAGTGTTTTTAGATCTCTCAAACCACTACTACAAGTGTCCACTGCTGCTGTCAGTGATGCCCCACCAGCTGTACCAGTCTGGTTTACAATACATCTGCAGTACAGAAGAGATTGAAACACTGACACACACTGTTTGAATGGACCACCCAACAGGACTGTAGGGAGGAGATCCAGTGGAAGTTATAAAAAACAATGATAAAATGTATTTTATCAACATGTATTTTATCAACAGTAACAACACACTAATCAAACTAAATGCTCCATGTTTTTCGCAGACACCCTTAACGCACCCTTAACGAACTGAAAACAGAAATGAGCCACACTCCTGTGGGGGTAGACATTAGGACCATGTGTCTGGGTTAGAATACTGTCCAATTTCTTCAGCGGCAGTATGGCGCCACCTGCTGAAAACAATTGTGTAATTTACCTGTACCTGTATATGGAAGGCTAACCAAGAATGGCTAAGCATCACAACTATATTCCCTTTTTGCAGTATTTCTCTAGTGCACACATATTCCTGTTCCAAACCATTATTCTTTGTCCAACTTCATTATGGTCAAACCTTTATACCTTTTTAGGACTAAACATCTTCATTCTATAACAAGATTTTTTTTTTTAGAACTTGAAGTCAGCTCACATAAAGCAACAAAATACAAAGTTATTTGAAAAAGGAAAAATTGTATACAGTTCACAGGAACTGAATACTTGTGTTAAACCGTCTTCAAATATTGGTGTGCCCTTTGTAGTCTATATGTAAAAGTCCATAACCACAGGCTGGGGACCTTTCCTGCATGTCAAACTGCTCCCTCTCCTGAAGATTCCTGATTTGTACTGTCAAATAAAAAGGCAAAATGCCATACAAAAAAAATCTTTCTAAAAAACAAAACAAAAATGTGAGACATTATATGGGAGTTGAAGCACTTATGTTGATTGAACAAAGAAAGCAAATTAAGTATTGGTTGAAGTATTCTCATCTCCTTATTTTCATGTCTTACTTCATTATGGTCAAACTCTAAGAACGCTTTTAGGAACAAGCATCATAAAATTCTAAGATAAGATTTTAAAAATCTAGTCAGCTCATACAATACAACAAAGTACAAACTAATTACAGCACTTTGTAGTGTAGATATATTGAAGTCGTTGAAGTAAATTAATGATAAATCTTATACCAGCTTTTTATAAACAACTCAGCAGTGGTATTTTCAAAATAAACGCAATGAATTACTTACAATTTCAAATAATATGATGATATAAAACATGATTAGTTACAGTTAGTGTTTATAAGTGTGAAGAAAAAAAAAGAAGGCATTTCCATTTCATCACTTTTGCTTACTGTGGGCAATTCAAGTCAGGTCAGACTTGTCTGGTGTGGTGGTTTAAAATGAAAGGGGTGTCAAATATTTATATCCACTGCGCAAATTGCTGTCAGCATCAAAAGGATTTGATGTTCAGCGTAAGAAAATGGCTATAGTATACACAGTTACACTGACCTACACCACAGCATCAGAGAAACCATAATCAGTCAGTTCCTGGGATGTATACACACTATCTGGGCTTCCAGAGCACTGGGATATCTGTCTGTCAGTGACAGGTGGGAGGGTTCACTCACCCGGGCTCGCAGGTAACCCATAGGGGAGTTGAGCAGAGGGAAGACATAGTTTTGCAGCATCAGCTCCATCTGTTCCCTGTACATGCGCTTCTGTATGATGACACACACACGCGCACATGCACGCACATGCACACGCACACACACACACACACACACAGACAGAGAAGATTCAAAGAACGTTAAAGGCTCTTTCCAGCGAGTTCTACAAGTCACCCACATGCCCGCGTTCCACCAAATCACCTCTGGTTCTTGAAACGGTTTCGTTCAGGATTTTTGGTGTTATGTAGAGAACCAGCCTGCATTTCCACTAGTTCTGAGTAGAACCATTGTAATCAAGGATGCTTCACCAACAGAGGGTGTTGCACAATGCAAGTAAACAGAATTAACATGATGACGGATTGTATTAATGTTCTGTTATGGTTCAAAATTACGTGTGCAAATGTTCCATGTTGGTGAAAAAGGGGTAACGGAGGTGTATCTGTGGATGTGCATACCTTCAGCAAGAGGTCAGCCAGAGCTCCGATGCAGTGCAGTGCCCCGTCCTTCTTGCGGGGGTCAGCCGACGGGTCCATCAGCGTCTGGTGGCAGAACTCCATCATCTGAGGAAGAACCTGCCAACAGGAAAGCACATGGAACAAAGGTTACATGCAAAAAAGGTTGACGCAGAAATTGAAGCTTGTTGTACTTGAGTCTTTGTGGCTGAATGGAACAAGCTAATTTTGGTTTCGATTCCTAAATTATTATTATTATTATTATTATTATTAGGCAGCTTTAGGCTAACATTACTGCTGGCCATGCATTGTTGACTGACAGCTAACATTACAAATTACAGATTGTTTAGCCAGGGTATATGCAGGGATCCTGAAGTTAAATGCCACACCTTTAAAGACCGGTTCAACATATTTTACGGGTGCAACGCCACAAGTTGTAACTGGTTATCAGCAACACACCTTACATTTTACATGTACCAGTAGATTTATTTTGACATTGCAAAACAGTCTTAGTTTGACCTAATTCAGATCGGCCGGGAGGGAACAAAACTCAATAGACTAACCAAAAGGCAAGGTTTATTAAAAGTAATAATAGGCACATACTCACATTAACAAATCATTTTCATTAACAAACTGTTCATTAACAACCAGGCAATTTGGCCTGAGAAATACAACTTTGGCCATAAATTATGTTAAATCATATATAGACAGTCTGCCTGAATCCATGTTCCAAAAAATATTTCCTCATAAAATGGAGATTAAGACATTTTAATACTTTAAAGTATTACTAAAATAAATAAATACTTAATTGTTGCTAAACTGATTTAATACCTTTTAATACTTTTTAAGACTCAGCGGATACACGGCTTATTAGTTTAAAAGGACAGCATTTAGGCTATGAATACAAAGACTTTCCTCCAACACCGACTATGTTAAGGGTTTATTGATGTCATGCTTGCAAACCTAAAAATTTAACACTAGATCTTGGTTAACTTTACACTTAGAGCTGTAAGTTGAGGCTAGCGTCGGTGCTCATTGGCCAGCTGTAGCTTAAGGTAGACTCAAATCTCAACCAAAGTTGGACGCTCCAGTTTTGAGCCGCATGTTGCCGTCCATTTTTGTCCACAGCATACAGAATATTTTACACCTGAATGCGATAATCTGAAGAATCTGTCTGTTGTGAAAACCTTTATTACGAGAGTGCTGTGTGTTATAAAAATGGTAAATGATAATCAATGTATTCAGTAAATACTGTATATATCATCTGTATGATATGTATCATATCATATGTATCATATGTATCAAATGTGAGGCCTGCATAGAAGGAGAGGGAGCAGCAGTATCAGTAGACAGATTTACTGCTTTGTATGTATGTGTGTCAGAAGGGATGGCGGTAAGCAGAGCTACCGTCGCTCATTAAAAAAATGACAGTAGCTGTGATTTTTAGCTACCCTGTCCTCTTGTATGGCACGGAGGCGCTTCAGTTCTGCTCCTGGGCCAACTCTGGTTTTTTTCTGTTATAAACTCTAGAATAAACTCTATTGCAACAAACTCTGATCACCATTGTCCTCTTTTGAACCTGACTGAGACTTCAGCAGCAGAACAGCTGAGCAGAAGACTAAGTGTTGGTGAAGCAGTCCAGACTTGGACTTCTTTTTTCTACAACATGTTGTCTGTCTGTTGGTCTGCACTGCAAAACACACCATTCCCTCCTACTGGTACAACATGATTAGCTGCAATCAGATTGTTGTGTTGTCTGGAAAATCAGAGTTGATTCACTCCCATGTGAACTCACAAGTCATTGGTATTAGTCTTTGTCATTTTGTCAATTCAATTCTAAAGTTTCCATATTCTCAAGCATTAAAAGTTGAGAAGATTGGCATAAAAAGCACAGAGGTAAAAAAAGGTAAAAATCTTTGCTGTGTAAATAGTAAACCAGTAGACCAATGCAGTGAAGTAAAAGTATAAAGTCTCGTAAGGAACCTGAGAACCGTGAAAAAACGTATCTTACAGTTTAACTTTTTTTGTCTCAGCATGAAAACAATGTTCCCCTCATTCCACCCAAACACATAACATATCATTGGAAATGCCAGGATGTTCTCTATTTAGCACACCAGGACTTAATGGGGAGATCAAATGAGTCAAAAGATATAGACCCAAAACCAATGTCCACTACAGAGGACATAAATTAATAGGCTGGGTGTCAAAGAGCCTACAAACTGTGTAGAAGTGCTGTAGTTGAACAAATGTACTATGTTCCTCTACACCATTGCTGAAATGCTCCTCCTCACCTCCTTCCTCTTGCGGGCAGCTTTACAGAGGAGGCTCTGGGCAGCGGTGGCTGGTAGGGCGTGGTCATCATAGAGGTCTGCAACAGAGACAAAACCCAAGATGTAATGTACAAATGTTCAAAAACATGGCAGATATCCTTCCTCCACCACTATAAACAACAGCAATGATGCAGCTGAAAGGTCACGACTACAGACTGTATTTAATCAACAAAGGCCCCAATCACTTTGTTCCCTGCACTACAATTTATGTTATACAATAAAATAATTGATTGTAGATAACGCACCATATCTGCTACCAAATATCATTGGTGGCAGATAGTCATATATTAAGCATCAAAAGCAGTATATGAAGTCTGGCTGTGAAATGGCTGAGTGAGCTGAGGGATTTTCCAGTGTCAAATGTAGCTTTCACTAATCAAGTCCGGTTGAAATAAAGGTATAATTATATCCCACCAGAGTGTTTTGAGTACTCACTGAACTTCATGCGGATGTACTCATAGGGGTCTTCCTGCCAGAGCTTCTCATCTTCATCTTTGTAACACATGAGAGGGAAGATGACCTCCTGGCATAAGGCCTGTGCAGATGAAGGTTGTCACATGGTCAGGAGGAAAATGACAATGGCTCAAAAGAACACTCAGTAACAAGGAGAGCAATGTGACACACAACAATTTAACAGTGGCTTAGAGAATAAACTGATGGATTTTGTATTGCGTTTTCTCTGGAAAAACAACATCCTCTTTGTCCTGATCGTCACTATTTCCTGACATTTCATTGACTAAGTGATCAATCAAAAAAGTTAAACTAAATCAACACATCAATAGATAATGAAAATAATCAACATGTTTAATTTGTAAATGTGTTTTCATGACATAGTGACAATGGAACAACAACAAAAGAAAGCCACTTTTTAATTTAAAGTCATAAAGGCAAAAGAAAATGAGGTCTGCCAGAGAATGCGCGCTTGATGCTTTATTTACACAATTTGAAAGAACACCTACAGAAGAAGGGTCCACGGAAGTGCAGGATATAAAAATGAGTTTGTAAATAAAAGACAAACAGGCAGAACCAAAAAAAACAGCACAGACACACGTACACACAGCTGAAAAACTGTGTGGCTTCCTCAGTTCCAAATTCCCTACAGCTGTTCCCCTGCGACTCCCCCATGTAGATTATCTGAATACTGTGATAACGCGCCTATGCCCTCAGGTGCACAGGTGATGTGACGACAGCAATAGTGCACCGTTTACCACAGCGCACATATAGCACATATCAGAATTGGCTACAACACATGAGAAAGGGTGAATGTAAACATAACTTTGTATGTTTACCATAAAACTCCCAAATCTTTTTCCATGGCATGTTTGTACAGATTCAAACTCCCCCTGTCAGGTTTTAGAGTAGTTCCAGGAACTAGAGGAACCATACTCAAGAGCTAAAAAAGGAACTAAAAGTCCCCTTTGCACAATCCTGTTTGCGCTTCCACCACATAAGAAGAAAGGTGAAGACTAGGAAAATTAGACCAAAGACAGATTAAAGAAAAATGGTACTGTATTTCACACACAAGGACCGATGTTCTTTGAATTTATTGTGACGCCTCTGGTGGCACTACATTCAGTCCCTGGTTCAGATCCTGAGTTCATCAAAAGGTTCTTGGTCCTGTGGGAAATTCCTGCAGCCAATAAACCTCAACCTGATGAGAAGGAACTAACACGACCTGAACCAGAACCTTACCCAATCTGAACACATTAGGTCTGGTCCAATCAGCCAGAAAGCATGCAGTTATACTTACTGTATGTCTCTTAATGTGGTAGCAACTAATGGTAAGTGCAGATACTCTGATGCAAAATGATCTTTTCAATATAATTATCCAGCAAATCTGAAAATGTCATACCCATCCAAATCCTCACTCTGTCCTACCTGCATGTGTGGCTTCATCCGTTTCCAGGTCAGCGAATGCGACAGGCCCTGGTTGAGGTAGTTGAGGCTCTGCTGCAGGACGCGAGGAGTGATGTACTGTTTCTGTCTGTGCTGGTCCACCACCTTCAGCAGGACCTGGACAGATAACACAGCCCACACAGGGATAATGCCTGAGCAAGACACATAAACCTAAACCACGGTTTGGCAACCTATGACAAGTCAGCATGGGCCCGCAAATCCATTTTCAGAGGCACCTCAGAAAGAAAATACTATACTACAGTACAATATTGACTTATGTCACTAAAAAAATACATTAATGTGACCCCCTCCCAAGTTAGGTTAGTAATGAAACCGATTAAACTAACGTTGACATGACGATATGTTGCATCAGCAATTACTGAGTGGTTTTGTGCCACCATACAACAGCGCAGGTGTCGTAACCAGTGATCGCCTGGCAAAGGAAAATGCATTTTAGAACAAAGGTCGAGGAGACGGAGCCGTAAGTCCACACTCGACTCAATCAAAAGTGCAGTTTAAAACACACGCACCTCCAAAAATCACGCAACAGAATGCAGCTAGAACTTTTGGAGTGTGTTGCTAAATGTGGGAAACCATTCACAGACGGAGAATACATAACGGAGGCTTTCCTCATCAATAAAAACACCATCATATCCAGGATTAAAGACTTGCCTATGTCCGGTGCATTGCCAAAATGGTGGGAGATGTACACAATACAGCAAGCTGTTGCCATACTGAACTAGTGTTGTGGGTGAAGTGCGGACGTCAATGACCTCCCCCATGTCAACTGCTGTTAGCTGCAAACAGTCCATTCAGGGGCATGTGTGCAGCTGACAGCATCAACACCCAGACATAGGGACCGTACGAATGGGTAAGCCCAGTTGACATTTGACTTATTAGTAGCCTACATCACAAGGTGGTATACGGTATGTTTGAATGAATAACACCACTGGCACACCAGAGACAGAACAGGCTCCCAGCATCTTCAGTCTCAGTGACACGTGCTTACCTGCTGTATGCCCACTGCGTAGGTCTTAAGGAAAAAGTCCGCAAACTCATAGTACTCCTTTGTCACATTGCCAGGACTTCCATATCTGTAATTCAGAGCAGAAGCATGTGAATGGCTGGTAACGCCCCTATGCTCACTGCAAATCTACACTGGTGATATGAGAGCAACTATGGACTCACCGTTCAAACAGTCTGGTGATGATGCGTAAAGCCCACTTCTTACACTTCCACCACGCCAGCTCAGGACGGTCGTCCTCATCCACCTCCAATGTCTCCTAACATCCCCCACACCCCCCCGACACACACATTATGTTCATCTTTTGGTACTTGTGAACCCAGCCAGACTTGAGGTACAGATTGTGGTCAGAAAGGGGAGGCCGGATTTAGACAGAGGGAGTGGCACTGAGCTTTGTTGCTGATTAGTGAGGTGCTGAACTGAATGCACATTTAAGCACACCGTCATCCCTAACGTCACATACTGTAGATCTGGCCTTATTGACGTTGCGGTGGGGGGTTGCGTCTATTCTTGCCAGAAAATACTTTAACATCCAACTTTTTCTTGCAACCTAAATCATTTGTTATGTAGTAACAATGAGAAAATATGTCATAATAACATGAAAAATATCTCATAACGAGAAAGTGCAAATATGTTTTTGTCTTTGAGGTGGCACTAAGGTATTTGATCTTTTCATTCCAGTTTAGACCGTATTTTACACCTTTTTAAGAATTTTTACACAAAAAGATAAAACACTAAAATGGACACGGACACTTTCTTTTTTTACAAACTTCCTGGATAATACGTGAGTGAGAAATAAAGATTCAGGAACAGGTAGATATGCAGTAAATCAAAAATCATCCCTCATTTATTATTAATCACTGTGTTGAAAAAATATTCTACTCGAGACCAGGTTGAAAATCATTACTCAGGTTACTTTATTCTTGCCCAAGAAGGAGCAGAGTTATATCACATACAGATATGTTCAACAACTCACACAATGCTAAGTTATGCTGCTCAAAGGACTGTTTCTCTTCTTCAGCTTTTATACCTAGTGACATCCAAGTGTTACAACAGGGCGTCACCTCCAAAATGCAAGACTGGAGGCTTTAGTGTTAATTAGTAAAATTGCATTCCCCAGGAAGCCTTTACCATCAAAGGCAAGTCCTGGGAACTGAATAAAAGCTGAGGTCTTAAGGTCAAAAGGTCCTAAGGCAATAAAGTAATTTAGTTAATTCAGTCATGCAGCTCTGACTGTGTCTGGCATTCTTAGAGAGTTAATCT
>JAVQJF010077840.1:0-22581 GCA_036023855.1 Gadopsis marmoratus | reverse complement strand
GGTTCTTTGGTTTAACGCCAGCTGATGAGTCTGTGCGTCAGCATAGAACTGCAACATATAGAATGAGCCCTATAGACGATTCTACCATCTCTCTGCTGTGACAGATCGAATCCTTCACCATCTAATACGAAACATTTTTTAAAGTTTTTTTTTAAAATATTGTCATTTTCAAATTTATACCAATGAAAGTGTGATTTAAAAAAGAATAGCAACAACAAACATTAGCTGCAGCTCAATGCTAGGTGGCGCTATGGTGAG
Source organism: Gadopsis marmoratus (assembly GCA_036023855.1). Taxonomy (NCBI): domain Eukaryota; kingdom Metazoa; phylum Chordata; class Actinopteri; order Centrarchiformes; family Percichthyidae; genus Gadopsis; species Gadopsis marmoratus. The sequence continues at coordinate 22,323 of JAVQJF010077840.1, read as the reverse complement.
CTATTTTTAGAACAGGCCCGCGGGCGACTCATGTGGGCGACCTGGTGCCCCTGTGGGTCACATTAGAGCAGGGGGCACCACGTTGGGGACCCCTGCTCTGGAGACTATGAATGGCTGTACAATATTTCATGGCAACACATCCAATAGTTTCTGAGCTGATTCAGTCACCATAGCATCAAAGCAGTTGCCCAACAGAGTGTAGAGCACTTTGTATGTTGTTTTTGAAAGGATGTATAGAAATAAAGTTATTATTATCATTATATAATGTACAGAGTCTTGTACTGCATCTATCTATGTTTCAGCTGCACCTGTTCAGTTCAGCAGAACTGTGCTGGCAATCATTTGTCCATCTAGTTGGAGCTTTTTCTATGTAGAAACACTCCGTCAGGGCGTAAAGGTCCTGAATACAGCTGCAGACAGTCAGCAACATATTGGTAGTAAAGATTCTCAAAAACAACACATAGCAGACGATGGTCAAAGACCCGTAACCCCTTCACTTAAGGACAATCTTCAGTTGAAACTCTGCAGGCAGCACAGCTGAGGATGAACTTAGTTCTTTATAGTTTTGAGACATTCAATCACTTGAGCACGAGGACTTGTTCCATGCAAACAAAGTTGATTTCATGCTAAAACCTCGAGTGGCTCCTTGAAGGTTACTGCTAATTGGGACTATTTATCAACTCACTCCAGCCAATAGTGACAAGTACCTGCTCTTTTCCCTGTTTCTCATTACCACTATCTGAAACGGAGAGATAATGTATCTTTGAATTAACATACAAGGGCAGCATGGGAAAGAGAAAACAGCGGCGTTTGGGGAGTGGGTCAGACATGGGATGAATAGCTTCCCATTCTTTGTAGAATGTTTCCATGTAGGACTGAGGTGGACTGAGGTTCTAGTGAGTCCTGCTGTGAGGAAGCCAGTCCTTCTCACTCATGTATGTTTTGTTGCCACAGCGTTACATCTGCTGCCAGACCGTAGCAACTACTTAGTCTGTGTTTCCAGCCGTTTTTGTCGTTGCTTGTTCTGCTTTGTTCAACGTTTTCCTTCTTCTGCCTGCAGTTCCGGCCGCTCCGGAGCCGACGTCCTGCCTTCTGATCTGGACTGCAGTCCATTCAGCCAGCAGCCCTGCCCCCCCAGTGCAGTCCTGCAGCATCGTAACAGTCTGCAGAGAAATCAATTCAGTAAAAATCACTCGAGAGAAACAAAAGAAGCAGGATGAAATCAAATGTCATTGTAATAAACTTCACTTTTAAACGTCATTGCGTGTTATTTGGTGCATCTTGTGTATTTATTTCAATGCTGAACCCGTCCAGTATCCATACAAATATGGCAGAAAGAAATTGTGATGATTTTTGTTAATTCTCACGGAACAGAAAACACACTGAAAGATGTTTTACAAAGTAACAAGCAATACAGAAGAGTTCCAGTGCTAAAAACAGTGGCACCAAACATTCCAATATTTTAGATTCAGTACATTTGTTAAAAGAGGCTTTGTGGGAGCAGAGCTCTGCGTAGCTCCCTCGTATTTCAACCCTGTTTTTAGATGTACACAGTAGCAACTGTGTACAAATGCACTGCCATAATGATCACCATTCATCATCCGGAGCATTGAGAATGAAGTTGCATTGTGGAAGGAGGAGTCCTCAAACCTCATTCTCCTGTGTTGTACCAGTCTGCTACACAACATTATGTGAGCCTGCAGCACTAAACCTGCAGCACTAAACCTGCAGCACTAAACCCGCAGCATTAAACCTGCAGCACTAAACCTGCAGCATTAAACCTGCAGCATTAAACCTGCAGCATTAAACCTGCAGCACTAAACCCGCAGCACTAAACCCACAGCATTAAACCTGCAGCACTAAACCTGCAGCATTAAACCTGCAGCATTAAACCCGCAGCACTAAACCTGCAGCACTAAACCCGCAGCATTAAACCCGCAGCATTAAACCCGCAGCATTAAACCTGCAGCACTAAACCTGCAGCAGGTTCTTACTGTTTTAAGTCTTTGGGAAAAGCCGAAGTCAAGTCTTAAGTCTTCAGAAGCAAATTTCAAGGTAAGGGGCTCATCTTTCAGGCATTTTACTGTTGGACATTACAGTGACTCAATAGTTTGAATACATTCAGCGTTTTCCTTTTTCCTTCATGTTAATAATATTAAATGTTTATTTTACAGTTAAGATCCTTTAATGCCACATAATTAACTTTTATTCAAATCACATTACAAGTGTGAGACACAGCACTGTACTTTGCCAACTTGTAAATGCCTCTTGATGCCTTTCAAATGGGACAAAGTTTGGGTTTGTAAAAGGCCTGAAAGCTGCGGTGGCCTTATTTTCCATACAATAACCTTCTGAACAGACACTGATTTGATAGGAGGTGGGCTTTTGCAGAAAAGAGACATCCTTTGCTGCTAAGTATGGCTACAGCACTGTCACATTTCATTCCATTTGCTACCTGCTATCTGAGCTTAGACAAAGTCTGGAATCCAAATGTGACGTACAGTATGCACTCCAGACGACACAGAAGCTGTCAGCAGACGAGCAGAAGGGAATATCTGCGCACAGGATCATTGCAGCTTTTCTCTTTGCTCAGAGATTACCGGTGCCAGGTTCAACATTAACAGAGCTAATTAAAATGTCGGCGCCCATGTCGGCGAAAGGCCTTTCGGAATACAATTACCTTGAGATGCTGTTGTCCTCCAGGCCATTGGTATGCAGCGACCATGCTTCTTCTCAGCATGCTTGACAAGTCTTATTTCCAGCAGTCGTCCACAGGTGTTCCCTGTCACAGGAGTGTGATCTAAATGCTGTGCAGGGACTCGGCTGCAGCCAAACATTGTGTACCCAGCAGATTACAGGCAGGATGCTGGATTTCTGGAAGTAAAGCATCGCAACATGCTTCTTCACTCTTAATAATGGTAATAGTAAGCAGCAGCTACAACACTTCCATTTTAAGAGTCTATGGTTTAAGAGTCTATGGTGAAACAATGATCTACTTTGACAAAAACTTAGACAACTTGAACATTTAGATGCATATTAAATCCTCCACTACTGTGTGTGTGCAGTGATGATGGATGATGTACGGCAACACTGTAGTACAGAGTTGATACTGGCCCTGTGCTGAACACCAACTGGAAAAAATAAATCAGAAATTGCAATAAGATGCAGGACGGACACACGATCACCCAGCAAACTCATGTCGCTGACAGTAAGATGTGAAGTGGTGCTTTACAGAACTAAACAGGTAGACTGTAATCATTCACAGGGGACTGTAGGAAGACAGATCCATGGTTGGCATGGTGGCTCACAGCAAGAAGGTCCTGGGTTCGAGTTTGCATGTTCTCCCCATGCTCACTTGGGGTTTCCTCCTTAATAAAATATACAGGCATTTCCATAGGAAAACCATGCAAGAAGAACGGGCTGCTCTCCTGCCCTGTCCCTGACCAAGACAGGGCCATGGGCACTGGGACTTGGTCCCCGGTCGCCATATCGAAGGCTGACCACTGATCCAGGCCGTCCTCAGGAGGAATTTCTGCATGTGACGTGAATGTATCTCCACATTTGACAATAAAAGACCTCCCTGTTTGCTGTTTGTTCGTTCTGAAGAAGGCTATTACCAACTCCATCACAGAGTCGGAAAGGAATCCCTAAAGTATGAATTCTATTAACACGATCGGAAAACTTGAACTACAAAAGAAGTATGATGATCTGGAGGACATCTCACATGAACAGCACTCCAGACGGAACGGCCTTGTTGTTGTTGGTGTACCAGAACACAATCAGGAAAGCACTAATAAGGTTGCTAGTGACATTTTTAAAGACGATCACATGAGCCATCGCCTTGGGTCAAAACCCAACAGTCAGAAAGTTTGTGCAAAACAACGTCTGGAACAAGGTCTTCAAAGTGGAAAAAAGGCTAAAGGGAGCTACACCAAGGATGGATTCTGGACAATTTAATGGCAACGAGAGTGAAACTGCTTGATGACTTTCTCAATAAACAAGGGAAGCTTGCAGCCAGTTGAACTCAGGATGATGCATCCACCTGTTTACGAATTCCAACCAACGACATGTCATCTGTAAAGTGTCTGACAGCAGCAAGTTGTGCTTATCCTAAAAGTTGGATCGCTCGAGTACATTTCGTACATTTTGATGAGGTTGTTTTTGCCCTTCTTTGTTTGTATTGGACATTGAATTGAAATATGTAATCTTAGATGTCAGGGCTGTTTAGATGTGAGGTTTCTTAGGATGGTCTTCAGTCCTTTTAACACTCTTCGTATTACATCCCACTAAATGTAACGCAGATCACGAGGTGTCTGCATTGCTTTCACATTGACGAGAAGCTAAATTGGAAGCATTTTACACCTGCTGAAATATATAAACAACAAAAATAATGATTCATATTTCTTACATCTGAACACTAGAAGTCTAAATAAGCATCACGATGACTTGTCTCCCTTGTGGAGGGAGACTATAGTTTGATGGGCTGCAGTGAAACCTGGCTTAATGATGCATCATATGTGGATGTTCTAAACCTCGTCGGCAGACCAGGTTGTGGACTGTGTCGATATGTAAATTCAGGACACTATACATTTTTGTGATGACCTCATTACCAGATTCTGTATTAAATGTAGACGATGGTAAAAACCTCATCGTTGGAGAGATGTATCAACCTCCTGGCTCTCACTTCAACGCTTCAACCTTTATACTATAAAAATGGAATTTAACATCGATATCTCAAACAAAGACGATGCTAAGATCAATTTCATCAACATTCTTCACTCTTCATCCTTTTCTCCACCATCAGTGCATTGACTGGAGTAATGCAATCCAGCCGGCCAATTATCAATAACATCATTACAAATACTCACTAACTTGTATTGATTCAGGAGTAATACTTTTGGACATAGTACTCATAATAGATCTTTCTTAAAAGATTGAGGATTCAGGATCCAGGCTACAACTGCAAAGATCCAGACGCCGCATATAATGTCCGAATTAATGAAATAACTGAGTCCACTGATCGCACCACACCTTATACAAAACCAAGCATACATTTATTATTAATTTAGTGTCAAATGTGTTTTTACAGCAAATGTGTGAATCTATCTGCAGTAAAACTATAAGAATGACTTCACATTAAAGCAACAAAAGTTCTGTATCAGTAAATATTCTTGTGTAGACCAGCAGTGGGAGCTGTATTATCTGCTGTCTCCCACGCAGTCACGGCAGCCTTCATGCCGTTTTAAAATGCTTTTTAAACTGCTGGCTGTGACAGGAGGGCCTTGAGGAGGGATGGAGGCCATTTCTGAAATTTCAGCCTGACGTCGATCACTGCTCCCCCCACTCACGACTCCATAACCTGTGGACACACAAAAAGCTGCCTGCCACCTCTCGTCTGCTGCAGAGTGATGTTTAATAATGAAACTCATTGCATTATTATTTATAATGGTGTTATTCTCACTTTCATCACTGCAGTGTGGGGGGAAATAAAACACATCATAGTGTATTAGCTCTTCATTAGGTATGATTTGGTTTAATAGGAGACACCATGTCCCACCATGCACCATGTTAGTCATGTTTCCCACATCACAGCTCCGCGAGCAGGACTCAGCGACACTATAACACACAGTCTGTGCTACTATCTGGAAAATGTGGATAATAATATAGTACTGATTGCATTATGGGAAATGTAGGACAGAGACATTAAAATACTTTTAAAATAAAGAGGTGCTCATGGTATTAACACAACACCAGCAGCTGGGTCCAAGCAGGTTTCAGTGGGACCGGGACGTGAAATCTGCATAATGATTGAGAACCGAAATCAGCCAAAGACAGAAAACTATTTTTGTTTTCCAATCTGGAGTCAATTGTCTGTAGCAGCAAAAAAAAGGGACATTTTAATGGTGTACGAGTCTGCAAAGACTTAGTATAATCCTGGTTTATTACTTGCCTGGTATCATATCTGTCAACTCAACAAACTCCATTTCCATCTTCTGTCGCACTTTGCCTGATTTCTGGGGATTGAATTTAACGTCATTGAAGTCGACACTGTTGCATGGCCATGCCAACCATCCTGGTCTTGCCGGGGTTCTAAGAGCGGGCCAACCGCCATAACAGTAGAAGAAGTGTCTCACATTATGACTTGAATGTGGAGGTTTGTCCTCCCTGTTTCAGAGACACAGAGAGAACTAACTGTGTCCTGCCAGCCTCCAGCAGAGACGAGCACAGACCTGCTGATTTCCTCCTCCAGCTTGGCCAGAAGCAATTACTGAGCGTCTGACCGAGAGAGAGAAATAAAACACAATTATGGCTTTGACCTCAGAATTCTAAAAATAAGTGTCTCAGAATCTCAGACAGAGACACAGAGAGAGAGTGACAGGCAAGATCTGGGGCGGGGGGGCCTGGGGTCACGGGGGGGCACCTAAAATGTCCACGGAATTTTACATTTTCTAGTTGTGCTTTATTACTTGCTAGCATTATCAACTCGCCACACTCCATTTTCTTCTTCAGTCAAACTTTGCCTCCACTCCAACTGATTTCCAGGGATGGGATGGGGGGGGACATCCGCTGGATTCTAACGTCATTGAAGTCGACACTGTTGCATGGCCATGTCAACCATACTGCTCATGCTGGGGTTTTAAGAGCGGAGCGATATTAAGAAGACATGTCTTCTGCATATTTTACCAGCATATGGCTGGTGGCTAGTGCTATTCCCTAGTTCAATTCACTGTGATTTTAAAGTTATTTTAAGGATTCTGGGTAAAATACCATGATGCAGAAAGCACATAAAAATGTTTCTGTCACAGTGGAAGCAATATGCTGCGGTGTGGAAGTCATCTGTTTAAGCTGTGTACATATACCTATGCAAGATAATTCTGTAACCATGGTAACATAATGTGAAAGACATTTCTGCAGTTTCAGTAAACCGTGACTGAAACGCAGCGACCAGTGTCCTTCAGTCATTATGGTAAACTATCGTATCAAATACATAATACAACATAAACACATCAGGTTCAGTGCTGATGACCTGCTGTCAGTCAACAGAGTCTAATAGGTCCATGAGTGCTGACATCAGTCTGTATAACTTGTAGAATAATGTCATTTTGTTTCCTTGGTCCAGACCAAACATTTAAAACAGCCTAAGTTCAATTTGTTTCCAATCAACAGCAGCGTTTCAGCTGAAATCCATGCAATGCCACAAATATTTTTTTACCCTTCATTAACTCACACAGTCGGTGTGAATATTAGTAATTGAACCTGTGGGTCACTGCTTGTCCTCTACACACACCAGCTAGTTTATTTGTGCATAGCAGCAAGAACAAACAGAGGATCCAATTTTATAAAACCAATACTGATCAAATACAAAAACACTCCATAATAAGACAGTTGGCTCAAGAAATGTATGGTCTTCACCTTCACTCCTCTCTAGGTGTTTCATGTTGATGCATCATATTAGTGTTAGAATTGGTGGTGGACCAGTGGCCTTAGAAGCAGACCAGGCAACTGTGATATCTGGATTCAGTCGACCCAAGGACCTTGATCACATTTCTCTGGCATTCTGTGTGGTCAGCTTGGACTGGCAGAAAACTCAATTCAGATGAAGTTGTCCAATCCCACAGCAGTTGTGTTCCCATTATCATCCTTTATTATATATTATAAGTTGAATATAATTGAACTTTGTTGTGCAGAGTACAGGTACAAAGCCAATCAAATGTAGTTCCTGTGTTACATCATAGTTGATGCCAAAGGTTACAATATACAGATACACAGATGTTATATATGAGGTGTAGCAACTGCAAAGACAAACCAAGAGTCGCTGAGAGAGTGAATTAGGCAATATGTGACGCGTTAATAAGAAGAAGATTCACTGGGATCCAAATGTAGGATAATTTAAGTAACTTATTAAATGAAAAATACTCCATAACATGTACAAAAACCCTAGGATCACCGTAGTCATAACCAACAATACAACGTCTACACTCCCTTCCTGTCGCACCCAGATGCCCAGATACGAGTGTCACCTCCCACATCCCTGTGAACCTATTATCCCAATTATCCTGCTGATTCTTAGAATAAATACCAGACTCTGGCTCCTACATGAGGTATTGTAAAGGAATGTGGACTAGTGTATAAAGTGTAACAGTCAAACGGTGCGCATGGTTCAGTCAGTGCAAATAACATGTTCAGGAAAGTATAAAAAGGACAAATAACATGTTTGTTAAGTACGGTAACGGATCAGTACTGAGGGCACTGATGCTGAGGTGGGTTGGAGTTCAGCCTCCTCCTGAGCCGGATGCCAGCAGGGTGAGAAGTCCGTAGTTAGGGTGAGAGGCATCCTTGAGGATTTTTCTCGCCTTGCCAAAACAGCACTTAACTGTAACTGGGTGGTGGTGATGTGTTGGGTGGTTTTCGCCACCTGCTAGACAGTTTTACAGTCTGATGCGGAACAGTTTCTATTCCACACTGAGATGCAGTTCGTGAGTATTGCCTCAACGGCGCAGCGTAGAAGTCCACCAGGATCCTTCCTTGAGGCTGCGTAGGCAGCACAGACTGGACTGGATGGATTTAGGGACCAGGTGAGATCATCAGCTCTGCTGCAGCACTGTTGGTGTGGGTGGGGCTAAAGTGCATGGCTCCAGGCAGGAAGTCAATTGATCTGCATCCTGTGGAAGAAGAAGCTGAAGCTGTGTTCTACCTGGGATAAAAGAGCAGAAAGTCATCGTCTGGTCCGAGAGCTCCTCATATATAGAGCCTGTCTCGAAGGATACTTAGCTCTGACATAATGTGCAGTGAGGCTAAAGATAACACACAATCTACTCCAAGTCCATGGCAGCACTCCAAAATGCACTGAGCCAGTATAGGAAGCACACAGGGAGTCGAGGCCTGGTCCAAACACATTTTCCCCTCTAGCAGATTTCTCTAAATGAATGCATTTATTCAGGTAAGGAGAAAAATTGAAACTCTGTTTCTCTGCAACACCTTTGATTAATAGCTATTAAAAGCCACCCGACCCACTGTGACCATTTGCTTCCATCCTCCCTGCTGTGCAGCAGGTGCTGTTGTCTGACACAACAAGCTGCAGATGTGTGTTCGGGAGGAAAGCTGGAGGACTTGAATATTCCCTTAGATAGCTGCAGCCTTGTGGACGTACAGTGATAGTAGCAGGGAGTTGGTGCTCAAAATACAAAAAAACTGTTTAGGTTTAGGTCAGAAATCCCCAGTTGGCGTCGGTACAACGTTCAACGTGTGGACACTAATAAGGTAAATTAAACTCAATTTGTTTTTGTTTCCTTGCTTATTAGATTCTCCGTTTCACGCCGAAAAACAAATATTGGTTTTCAATTTATGGTGAATACAGAAAAATATAAAAAAGGATATTGATTTGTTTGTTCCTTTGTTTGCCAGATTGAATGAACAGATGAGACATGAGTGGACCTGCAGCAGGCACTTACCTCGCAGGATGATGCAGATTAAAGAAGAGTTTGTTATTCAGAGATTAACCAGATTCTGGCCTGTTATGAGCAGAATGACTAGCTGCTGTCTGTAGGGAGACTTACTGAATGTGTCTGCTTCCTTAAATTGCAGTAGAAGTAGTGGACAAAGCTCTTTCCCCTTTAGTTTTCAGCCTGGACTCTGGAAGAGACAGAAGATCTCAAAGTATGCAAAGGTACTGTGCTGCTGTGTCCGAGACTGAACGACAGTCTTCAACAGAAATCTGGGATGGATGGGGAGAAGCAAGTTCAGATATGTTCTTGCATCGTTCACAGTACAGTAATAACTCATTCATAGCCACAAAATGGACCAGAACACCGGATTTCTTCCATACGCATTATTCTGCATTTACAGCTCAACCAAAGCAGTTTTTTTCTCTGAGTTAGATCTATTCCTCAAGGGAGCTTTGAGATTTAAGGTTGAGAAACACAAGCAATTAATAGAATTGAGCAAATCACTGGTGCAGGAGGAATCAGAAAACACAGTGCCAAAGGAATTAAACGCTATAGAAATTAAAGGCACCATGTTCATTAAAGACAGTACCGGCAGTTCAGTTAAACAATTCATTGGTGATCAGATACTAACGTGTACCGATGGGGACACAGTTGCCATGTTCAGTGTTCAGTGACACTGAGCCCAGTGCCTTGCCCAGGGACACAGGAGGGGCTGGGATCCAACCACCAACCGCACTGTGAGCCTCTGAGCCACAGCCGCCCTAAAGACTCACCTATGACTAAAGGTGTGTTTAAAAAAGTTAGTGATATTCAAAAAAAAGATTCAGCAGCAAGGACTTTAGAAGACACACTGATGTTGAAATGACCACAAAGAACAATTCCTAGTTAATAAATCGTCATTTAAAACACAGCTGGATAAGAACTGAGGGAGCATCCAAAAGGAGCACGCTGGTTTGGGGGTGATAAATCATAGCCGCTGTAGCAGATGGTGGACCACCGCACTTCAAAAGGAAGAAAAATCATTACAAGCTATTAGGTTACATTTGAAGTGCTTCCCATAGACAGCAACAAGGCCACCGCCACAATCCCTACGTCGGATAAAACTGATCTGTGATCACTAGATTGTAACCAAATTATGTTAAAAACGTCAAATCTAAGCCAGTAGAAGATTTAAAATAAATGTTTTATTAGAGAGGATTAGATGGTTATTTGAGAAAGTGTCTGTGCTGGTTTAAAACTGAAGTTGAAATTGGTCAGATCTTTATTAAAATATTAATATTGCTGTGTAAGATGTGCCTGTTTCATTTGACAGACCTATTCAATATTATTACTGGGATCTTAGAAGTACATGAAACATCTCTAGAAGGATCTGAATTATTCAGCATATTCAAAGCAGAAGATGGCCTGTTAGATCTAGTACCAGAGGCAATACTTTTAGATTGCTGCGAGGACCAAGAACTGTGAGCATCCAAAGCCGGGACACGTGTCAGTGATAAACCACGGACAGTGAAGTATGTTTGCTGTCAACATATGTGAGCCCAGCTGATTTGGGTGAAGAGCATCTCTTCTGGAGGAAGAAGAAGACATTGAGCCTGATGCCTAAGGGGCTTCAGGCTGCACCATAAAAAGCATTCTGACCAGGCAGCATCAAGAGGGTCCGCCTGGCCCTGCAGAGGGTGGTGCAACCAGCTGGATGCACCATCAGACATTTACACCAGGAGGTGCAGGAGGAGGGCTGAAAGCGTCATAATCACCCCAACAACAAACGGCTTCAACCTTATTTGTCAGTCTCCCTTTGGTAGTTGTGTCCTGCAGCTGGGCACCTAAGATTTTCCTACATGTGTGAGAAAACCTTCAAAAGGAAAACAGCTTTCCGTGTCCTCTGAGTCCAGAGGTTCACCATGTGAACTGCAGCAGAGGCTGCCAGGCTTCTCACGGATGGCCCCCTTTGTCTGCAGCAATTTTACTAATGTCTCAAAATTAATATGGCAATAATTTATTGATGAATGCTACAAGTCGGAGCTCGAAATGACCTTGAATTTTAATTGAATTACAGGAGTCTTGGCCCGAGTTCACAGATCTGAGCTCAGTCCAGGAGGCTGAGACTGATATGAGAGCTCCCACCATTTGTGGCCTCCTCTAGGCTGAAAGGCTGAGGGAAATGAGCCCTTTCTTTTTACTGCATGTGAAGGAAAGCATTATGCAAAGGTCTTAGCACTAATGTGGCCACAGTAATGTCACTGTGGCTGGACATCGCTGCAGCGCTCGCTGCCCTAACCATCCAAATACCAGGCGAGTGGCAATTCTCACCTATTTGTGGGCCCCACAAACCACCCAGCGGACCATGAAATGAGCTCATTTCACCACAGTGAGATGCAAATGACTGGTGCTACAATAATATCGCTCCCTGTCGTAATCAGTTAAGCCTCTCGAAAAGGGAGGAAATGCGTAGTTCTGTCACTTTATCAGCATTGTCTCCCGCTTGAAAGGACGATGACTTCCAACACAAATGCATGAAAGGGTTTGGCAGCGTAAACACATATTGTACTCCGTTCTTCCTCGACGACTTTACAAGGATTTTCATTTTGCTATTGTAAGCACTTGTGTAACGGCCACACTACGCTTGTTCCACTCATTTACTCTTTTCTAAGCCGTTCCATATGAAGCGCCCTTCCTTTCTGTGTTTAATCTGCCTAAAAACCTCAGTGACCTTATCAGGCAGCCCATCATTTTAAAAAAGGTGGCCAGTGATTACTGGACCAATTAATCTGCTTACATGTTTCCACATGCCAAGGAGCGATGGAGTTACTACCAGGGTGGTGAAGGAGCCGAGGATTTGCTGTGGTTTCACTCCACATGTGGTCATGTGGTCAGACAGCATGTTGTAATGAAGCTGTTACAGACTGCTGTGGAAGTTAAACTGCAATAACAACTGCTCAGATATCCTGGATATGTGACGGTATCTTGTTACATAATAATGTTTGACTTGATTACCTTCACAGCACTAAAAATTACTTTTACACAATATTAAATAGTAAAGGTCAAAAGTAGCAGGACAACTTGAACTAAATAAACTAAAATCGCTTTAAATAGGAAAAAGAAATAAATGCTGTTGTGAGTCAAAGTTGGTGGCAGGAAACAAGGACCCAGACAGCAATGATGGAGGGAGTTTGATGAGGAAACAGAAAGACACTTACAGAGTCAGGTAAGGCTGTGATGAAAACTCCAAAACTGAAGGCAGCACACAAGATCTCTCATAGAGTTGATGTTAACTGAAAACAGTAGATTGTTTAAGCTTTGGTCCTTTGTTTTCTCCACTAGAAGCGTGACTGTAGATGCAAATCACGTTGGTCCAGACAGGAGTAACGTAGCAGAAAGCTGTGGAATTAATTCATGTATTTTGTGATTATTTATATATATATATTAAAGAAAACCAATATTAGAAAGGTATGTATTTCTAAGGTACACATAAATATTTATTTTTGCATCAATGTAATATTTTAATATTTCTTTACCTCTTTCTGTTGTGACCTGAAACTTGTTCAAACATTATGATTGTGATGGTAGGCTACACGCAGGATCACATTATTAGATGTAGAATGACTGTAGTCTGACAGCAGGAACTTTGTGACTCAATCATTCATTTGTTTGCCTAAAAAGATGAACTTGTGCCCAGCGAATCACAGGAGGCCAGTTAGGGTCTTGGCCTGATGACTTTCTGCAGGAAGTGACGCTTCCAAAGAACAAGCTGTCTGAATGATCTTCAGCGTTCTGCGTTCTGGTTGAGCAGTAAAATGACAATCACACTTCTGTAAGAAATGCCAGACACAAGTTATTAGGCTGCCAGCCTATAAATAGCAGATGACACATTTTCACAGGCCGCATTATCATTTGCCAACAGATGCAGTGGGGAGAGAGGGAACGCACTGAAACAGCCCGTTTAATGGCGAGGAATAAAGCTCTATTTATTTTAATCATTAAACAAGGGGGAAGTTATTGAACTGAAATATGTGTGGCCATATTAGGTGATGCTAAATAGCTCGGCTGCACAGTGATGAATTTCAAACAGCCAGAGGTCACACAGAGGCCAATAACAATGGATGTGCATGGAAAATCATGTGGGGGTGGAAATGAAGGCACACTCATTATAGCTCCTTGTTTTCTGCAGTTTCATCTCTGAAATTAAAGTTGGACCAGAGGCAGCAGGATTCTGATGTAGTGGAGTATTTTACATTGATGAGAGGCCATATTATGCTTTTGGGATGGTTCCAGTCTAAGTATCAAGAGTAGCGGATTGGATGCTGTTTTTTTATGTTGCTTTTTTGTTAGCGCAGCTAGCATTAGCTCTGTTGTTACACAAAGCCCCTTCTGCTCTGGGATCCGGTATATGTGTGTGTGTGTGTGCTGCTGCTGTGTTTAAATTTAATTTGCAGCCCTATTCCACCTGCACCCATAAAGCTCAACCCGTCACCTGCAGTTATTTCAACGTGAGCACATATGATGCATCATGACTGACCATTAAAGGACCGAACGGTCCAATTATTATTATTAAATCCAGACCTGTGATAAAACACAGAAGCTACAGTCACTTTAATGTGCTTTATTTTTACTTGTGCAACTGAAACATGTAGAAACATGATTTCAAACCATAATTACCCATAGCCTATTTAGCAGAATCAATCATCAGCTATGTTGCTACCCACTGGAATGCTGACTTTAAGTTGCCCTTGAGCCTGAGGTTGCTGTGCAGAGGCCTGATTTAAGCTGGGCTCTCCGCTCTTGAATCACAAAGTGTCTTGGCTGCACTCGATGCTGGGATGGCAAGCACATCCCGCGCCATCAGTGCCAGGTTAGGAGGCATTTTCCCATGCTCCTTCCACCGACACAAAACCTCCAAAGGATCATCCTTCGGTGTCTGGAATTTGATGTCAGCTGCCACTTAATCCTGAGGCTGCAAACCGTCATTGCTGGAGTCCTCTGTGTCATCTAAATCATTACCAGATGATTGTGGATTCACTTAAATTCAGTTTTATTTCTATAGTGCCATGTCACAACAAAGTTATCTCAGGCCACTTGTTCATGCAGAGCAGGTCCAGACCGAGTCTTTATGTCCAGAGACCCAACCAGGATCTGGCTGGACGCTCACACATGTATTGTACTGGATGAAAACAATGACTGTTTGAACTCTTAATAGGGCAGACAAGCACATCAGTTGCATGAGAAATACCTTCTAAACTGTATGTTGTGATTTTCTGCCTTCAGAAATCCCATAAAAAGGAGGTCAGGATTGAGATTTGATTGCTGAAATTATTCATTTGGTACTTCAATCACAGAAATATTCTGACGGGCATGATGTGGTAGCTTACCCTTAACCAGATGCTGTGCATCACTTCACCCTGGGCTGCAAGCTGCTTCAGGCTTTTCAGTTTGGGATGCAGGAGACGCAGTTCAGATTTTGAGGCATTTCTCTTCAGCGATGAAAGTGTCAAACTGTCGGAGGACGATGGGTCCAGCCGCAGAATGACCAGGCACCCAAGGTATCGTCCTTAACTTGTGCTAGAAGAAGGCTCTGTTCTCTCTGCTTACTCGTGCAGTTTTCATCGCCTTGCTCCTCCAGAACAGAGGTCCTCACACTGGCTGCTAATGGAGTCCATCATTGTATGTAATGACTTCCAGCATGTCTTCAAGGATACTTTCAGAGGTTTGTCTGCTTAAAGTAAGTCACATGCAACTTAGAGTCGATAACAGCAGATACATATTCCAACATGCAGCACTGTGTTCAGGATGTGTGCTGTGTTTGACCTCTGTCAGCCACATGCACCATGTAGGAGAACTCACCCAGATTTACATAGTGCTGCACGATGGCTGGTCTGAGCTTATCTGCCGTGTTACATAACGTACTGTCCCACTGAGATGTGCAAAGCACTCGCCCACTTGCTATTGATGTAATGCAAAGTGACACAAAGATTCTTCTCAGCTCTGGAATGATGATTTTTCAAAAGTCCTCTGCATATGTTGTCAGTCTGCATGATACAGCTGTTGGATCAGGCAGAAGCTGCTCGGCATCCACATGGCCAGCACCAAGTGTCAGTCCAGCCCTGAATCCATCACCACACAGCTTCAAACGTCCAGAGTTTGGGGTTCACCAGCTATTTTTACCTGCGTGTCATCCATTTAGATGTCCTAACTAGCAGCTAGCCTACATCGCTGTCGGATCAGTGATGTTCCTTTATTTGGTGTGAAGGGAGTTTGTGTCATAAGCTGTCACGATACAAACAATCCTGGCGGCTTATTCGGCAAATATTAGCTGATTTAGATGTTAAAGATACTGCACAATAATCAGAAAAACAACACATCCCTGCCCAAATTAACTTCAATTTAATCCATGCCTATGAATTAATACAACTATATTGTTTTGCAGGTGACCCCGCCCACCACAGGACTCTGTCCTAAAGGTAATGATATAGCTATGTGTGAACAAGAAATGGTCAAAATGCAGGAACTAATTTGCTCAGACCATAAAGATGTAGTGGCCGGCTGTGCAGGGAGGCTAGTACAACCATTCTGACACAGATACATTAACTCTAACCTTACAATACTAGTATTACTGACACTGGTCACATAGTCTGGCATCATATTATAAACAACACCAAAATCTCCCTTTAAAAATGTTGCTTTTTGCACCGGGACCTTGTGTTTACGAGCCTTTGGTCTGTCACATTCTGTGGAATCAGTTTCTTCTTCAGTAACTGACTGAATAAATGATCATTATTGCCCAGTGTAGCTAGCTGTTGCCGTCACATCAACTCTGTTTCCTGCACAAAGGCCAACACACCATACAGTTAGTGCAAGAAGGGATGTCAGCCAGACGGGAACACACTGTTGACTCTTCACTTCACTTTGAGCTGCTGCAGCCTGTACTAGTTGTTCAGATACTGTGATATTGCTAGATATCTTACAAGTAACACGGAATTTGCCACGTTTTACAGTTTAGGTGACCTGATGAAACCCAGGTGACCCATCAGAGGAGGAAGTTATTGCTTGGCAGGAGTCATGTCTCAGTCCAGTGACCTGAAGAAGATACAGCTACCAGCAGCATCAGGACAATCTGTATCCACAGGAAGACGTGTCAGGATGACCACTGTGACCTGAGAGACAGGACACTTTACTGCCATGCAGGACATGTGCTGGATAGTTTACACACAACTTATGGCTTTGCTACTTTGTGCATTACATATATATAAAATGTATATTTTCATTTCATTGGCTACAAATGAAGTAGCTTATTTTTAAATGTAGTAGTAGGTGTCCTGTGGTGTTAGAGAAATACTTCAAAGATTTTATGTAAACAGGTGATATGAAAATACTTCATTTAGCAGGTTCAAAACACCTGGTTCTGTGAAAAGGATCTTAGAAAGGTTTGGAATTACAATTGCTTCTTTGTTTATCTATTATAAAACCATGTCTAATGTGCTTTTATTCCACGTGCAGTAAATGCATGGTGGCAGATACTGACTTGTCCTCAGCATCAATAATTCATTTCATTCTTTGCTCTGTGTGTTAGCATGTTAGAACACAGCTGGCCGGCGGATCTTTTGAAAACTTTACTTTGACAGGTTTTAGTCCACCTCCTGCTCCTTGAAGTATTGTGTTAGATTGCGTTTGCTGATCCAGCTCAGTCCTTCTCAGAGATGAATACATTTCAGACAGTAATTCAATTCAAGCCGTTTCTGCCTGCACGGTCGTCGTTTCTCAGATGCATAAGCACTCAGCACTTTTCCTCAAGCAGCAGCAGCATGTGCTTCCCTTCGAGGCATGTCTGCGTCAGCTGCACAAGCTTTGTTCTCCGTTGGTCTTTCCTCGTCACAATGCTCATATTCACCGGCTTCAACGGCACTCACTCACTTGTGCATGTGCCCGAACTGATACGAGCTGCTTCTCTGTTAGTAGCTGCTGGGCAAGACGAGGACAAGAGGAGCTGGAGAGTACAGAGGGTCCCTGTGGGCGACAAGGTGGTACAGTGGGTGCTGCAGACGGGCAGGAATGGAACAGACAAGGCACCATGTACAGCAGTCACGCTCAATCAGCCAGTCCGAAACTGCTGCTTGGGTCCAAAAATGGGTCAGCAGTCTATTTTTGGAAAACCACAAGAAGTTTCCATAAGTCCCAAGGCAACGGGGATAGAATTTATTCCTTGAATCTTTAAGCCCAAGGCCAAAGTGAAAAGCGTAATGTCTAATAAGTATCTAATTTATGCCTGAGGCTGAAAAGGTTTAGGAAGGCCTTATCTCAGTGATGCTCAGTGGCCCAAAATCCTTATTGAGTTTTGAATATCAAAGCCTCCTACAAGGGAAAATATAGATGTCAGTGAATTTCGAGAGCCACATTCATCCCCCCGCACTTTCCCTGGCTGCCTTCTGTCTGCCAACCTCCTACATATAGGTGTTCTGATGCCTTCCGTCATCATCATGTTCCGTCATCCATTTCGGACACAACTTTTCAAAGCGCTGGGTCATCAGAGCTGCTGTGAGAGCCACAGACACAGTGAGAGGCCAATAACTCTGATGCTATTTTGGTTGCAAGGCACCTTTATCATAATGGATGTTCTGCTGGGAGCTGTGATGTGGAGTTCTGATCAGCACTAATTAGTTTGCGCCCACTTATATCTAAAATATACCTGAAAGTGAAGCTGCAGCTGCTCCGCCACGGACTGTATGCGTCTCATGTTTCTTGTGATTATTACTCCTTGCTTCGCCTTCTCCCCCTCGTTGCTCTCTGTTGCTCTGTTTGTGCTCATTCTTTCCACCAACAAAGCAGATAAGGTATGAAAGACACAGCACTCACTCATTTCTCTTAATCACGTTCTTTTCTCTCTCTGCAAAACACTATTTCAGTGGCGACAGGATGTAATGAATAACAGCAGAAAGGTGGCTGCTGGCTTTTTTTAAACCTACTCTATACAAATACTGCTCAACCAGGCCCTAAATTTAAACGTTCACATTACGGTGTACGGTGGCCTTGAAGGACACAGCAACATATTACAGAAAGGGAGGGACCAAACTTTATTCAATGGATGTGTTAATGGTGGCGTTGCTCGATTGGTCAGTCGGAGGGACACTGTAAACTCTACACTGCTGTGATTGGTTGTTTTGCTGTCAGGTGACTGATGACACTACAGTGAGTCGTTGCTATGAAACGATACACAGTCACGTAAAATGGCAACGTTGCAGACCAGTGCAGGAAACAGAAGACGTCACTTGGTTCGTGGTTGTAAACAGAACCTTCGGCCCTGAATCCATTTCCCTCCATTG
This sequence comes from Gadopsis marmoratus, assembly GCA_036023855.1. Lineage (NCBI taxonomy): Eukaryota > Metazoa > Chordata > Actinopteri > Centrarchiformes > Percichthyidae > Gadopsis > Gadopsis marmoratus. The sequence continues at coordinate 3,566 of JAVQJF010077840.1, read as the reverse complement.
TAGCGACACGCAGACAAACCATAAACGTCCGTTTCTCCGCGGCTCACCCTGCTGAGTTTGAGTGATTATCTGACTGCTCCGATTCATAAATGTAAATCAGTAACACTTTGTTTGTGATGACAGTTTTGTCGAGTCGGGTCGATCACACCACAACATTCTAGAACAGTTCCTCCGGTTGAGCCAGTCAGAACTGTGGGCTGACATGGGTTCGGTCGAAGTGTTTGACCTTCAGGCAGAGGCCTCTGCTTGTCGTCTGGCTTGGTGCACTAAGCTTCGACTGTTACATAGAATGTTCCACAACTGAAATAGAAAAGCAAAGTATATTTAAATTTGAGTAATTGCTGAATAAAATATTGTCTTGACACTGTGCTTCTGCAGCAGTGACAGCAATGGAAACATGTATATAAAGTGTATATGATTCCAGCTCATCCTGTCCACATGTCCACGTGTCCCTTGGTAAGACACTGAACCCTAAGTTGCCTCCTGTCCCTGACCAGGACAGGGATGTGCTGGACCTGGTCCCCGGTCACTGATCGCTGCTCCAGCTCCCCTCGGAAGAAGGATGGCTGGATGGATCAAAAGCAGAGGATACATTTCTATGTTTGAGCCTTATTCTCTGCACGTGTGTATCATGACTGACCAATAAATGACCTTAGGTCCAATTATTATTATTATTATTATAAAAACTACCTACAGTTAACTCAGCATGCCATCTGCTGGACTTTAATATAATATGTTACTTGTTAAAAGAGTGGAATAGAGATGCTAAACGTCTGCTTCTCTAAGGATACGCTACAAGAAGGCGGGATCAGCAGGAAGCTAGTATATAGTGTTACTCCTAAAGTCTTTAGCTGCAATCAGAAGACCAGCTTGTATTTGATGGTGATATCATTTATTCATATGTCATTCCTTTTTTTTATGTTTATTTATGCATATGCACATTTGACACAGCTGCTTTGTCAGGAAAATAAAAACTATTTGGCAAACAAACATGATAATAATAAATCATGACATCATGTCCTTCCGCATAGAGAGGCGTCTTCAACCTTATCACATTGGTGATGTAAAATGAGCAGTTACTGTCTGCTTGGGTGGAGCCAAGATCATGTTATAACAATATCATTTTCCATTTTAGGGATTGCTCCTATAATAAAATGCAGTAGGGCTAGTTAATGACTTCAGTAGTGGACAAAGAGGAAAGTCTTAAGAGGAGGGGCTCTGCTTCCTGTATGAGCCCCTTCACACACAGCTTCCATAACGTTCATCTCCAGGTCCGACTTTTCGTTTAGATCCAGAATATTCCCTGATGTGTGATGTCACTTCTGTGCCACTCTTTCCTTTCATAAAAAAAAACACTTATATGGGAGTGGATGGTCAGTTAAGGGTGTTTCATTCCCTACATGAGCTTTGGAGCATCTCCCAAATGTATAATTTAAAGGAGTTCAAATGTTCCCCATCAACGTTTGGCCTACTGTAACAGTAAGTCTTTTCTCGCCCACTCCCTAAACCCAGCACTTAATAACAGAGCATTTAGCTTCAGAGAAATAATGCAGCGTTTAGAATAAACCTAATAAATGACAGTGACAACTGCCATCTTTATGGGCTGCATAAAATATGCATAAGCATTTTATCAAAAGCACCAAACTGCAGCAAATTAAAACTGTTGTTGACCATCAGCAGGCGAAGTGAAAATGATGTGTTTTCACCCTTTTTCATAGGTTGTGAGTGTGTCATCCAAAACAACTGACATAAAAATAGAATAGCAAAATAGAAAACGTATGGCTTCATGAAGAAGTTGATGTAGCCTTTAAAATAGTCCCTCGCCACCCTGGGAAATGATTTCAGTGCTGCACGCACGGTGTTCCAAGCTGAAAACTGTTGTCACAGATTAAATGATGTAAGATGGAATGTTTCATCAGCTGTAATGTACAGTGCTTTGGCCACACGCTTCATACTGCACATACTAAATGAGTGTATTATAATGTGTGTGTGCATCTATACTGCAGAAGGGTTCGTTATTAGATGTTACACCCACTGCGAGTATAAATAGTTACTGTGCATATAGTAATAACTGTATAATTATATATGTCAAGAGGCAGTTATTAGTTCTTATAGTCATAGTCAGTTGCCATTAATCGATTTGTTTGTAAAAATGTTGAGAAATGCCGTCAGACTGAGCCAGAGAGACACATTTACAACCAACAGCCCAAACCTCAACATAACTAAACATATATTACAGTTATTACAGTCATTGAAGGGAGAAGCTTCCCTGCTTCTTCATGTTTGCAACCAGCAAATGTTTTTGCATAAAAAATGATTATCAGAAGAGTTGGAAACACACTTTCTGTCAACCGGTTAGTCATTTCAGCTGTAAGTGAACATTTTGTATGTAAAAATCAGTCAATTCATTTGTACAGTAACTAGAATCTAAAGCTGTCAAATAATTGTAGTGAAGTTAAAAAAGTTAAAATGAGTAGAAGACCTCAAACTTCAAAATAAGATCAGTAGTTGAGTAGATGTACTTAGTTACATTACACCACTGCATTTGGAATCGTGCTTCTGGCCAGTGAACGTGTTTGTTTTCTGAAAGGCAGGAAATGTTGGGGAAAGAAGGAATTCTTACAAAAAGACGAGAGAGAATGAAGACAACAATGTTTGAAGGTGTCAGTTCTCGATCAACACTTTCCAGAAGAAGGCTGCAAACTAAAGGGCGTAAAAATAGCAGACAATGTTTGGAGCATTTGACCACATTAATTAGTGCCAAGTGACAGAAAGTAGCCAACAGCAGCCTGTCTGCCCGGACTGAGTCCCTGCAGCTGGACATCTAGTGATGGAAGCTGTCTGCAGTGTGTTTACAGAACCACAGTCTGGCTATGCTAACTAGCTATGGACTGAATGAACATTCTCACAGCTCAAGTCTTACTCAGATGGAGGTTTGACTCTTTCTTTGGATGCACATCAGAGAGAAAGCGTATATATACGGTGTGGACTCCAGCGTGGAGACCTAGTTGGTTCTGTTATGCTCAAATGCTGACACACATGTTAATTTTGGTGAGAAACATCCCAATTACTACCCCTCTCATTAAACCTCCATTAAATAATTGCCCTAATGTCCCGTTTCTGTGCACCACTGTCTGGGCTTTGATCTTTCTGAATATTGATTGAGACCAGATAATAGAAATGCTGGCTGTAGACTGAGGATGAGGACTTTATGAAAAATGTTGACAGCAGCCGCTGTCTCATAACTCAGCCTGAGCAGGTGCGCAGCCATTATGAATTCCTCATTATGACAAATAGAAGTACACTTGAAATAGGAGCACCGGTGCGCAATTATACATTACTGGGAAAAAATAGCTCCCCGACGGGTTTATGTAACCAAAATGCAGCTGATAGAGAGGTGAGTGTGTGTAGGTGTGTAGGTGAGTGTGTGTGTGTGTGTAGGTGTAGGTGAGTGTGTGTGTAGCTGTGTGTGTGTAGGTGAGTGTGTGTGTGTGTGTAGGTGTAGGTGAGTGTGTGTGTGTGTGTGTGTAGGTGTGTGTGTGTGTGTGTGTGTGTGTAGGTGTGTA
>JAVQJF010077817.1:0-19750 GCA_036023855.1 Gadopsis marmoratus | reverse complement strand
CCCCCACACGAGACCAGGTCTTCAGTCACTTGCTGGCTTGAATGTTGTCCACTTTTCTTGTGCTTCTGACTGAGCCTGTCGCTGCGTGGCTGCTGTAACGTTTAGCTTGTCCTCTCTCGGGGGAACAGCGGCGAAGAGGGACAGACACACGGGCAGCCAAAGGAGGCAGACATTAAGGCGACTTCGCCTCCTTAAAATTGCATTTGAATCGCGTCTCTGTGCCTCGCACCCGTACCCACCGCCGCTCGTGTGTCTCCGCACCATCAGCATCCATCAGCTTCAGAAGACGGCGACAGTTGTGACAGCTGTGTGTTTTTCGCAGCGAGGGAGAGGCGGGAGGTTGTCGCACATTATCGTCGGTTACGATTCAAAAAGACGGGGGCGCGTGCTCGGAGGGAGGACTGAACGGGGGGCTCGCGGGCTGGTTCCAGCTGTCCTACTGGTCTGAAGCGGGCTCTGGTGGCGGCGCGGGAGAGCTGCATTCTCTGGGAAAGCACAGTGTAACCCTCTGGTACGCACTGACACCGTGGAACGAATTGGCAACCAAAATGCAATGCAATGCGGCCAGAACTCACAAAGCAGCACACAGCTTCATTTGAGGCTTATAAAGCTTTAGCTGTTGCTACTATTAGCATAGGCTACATTCTACTACTACTATCACACAACTGCTACCGCTGGTACAGCAACGACGACACTTACTAATTGCTAAACCTATGATAATTTATATAATAATTATTATCTTTGGCATAATAACAATTATTATTATTATTAGAAGAAGTAGGCCAAATTTCCCCCATTGCTTCTGGTACTAATTACAGTCCACCCTAAGAGCTATAGTGTTATTTACATTTACAATAGTACTGGATTAATAATTAATAATGTGCTTTATTTGACTTATTCTATTAATCATACAGCCACATTTCTGCCACAACACCCAAAAAAGCAAGCTTACATATGAGTAATATCTTTTAAGATGTTGTTTCTTAAACCAACATCTAACTATGACCCATCTGTTAGTGTGTGTTGTCCTGGCGAACACTGAACATGGCATTAAGCTGAATATTAAACATGATACCCACCCATGGCCTGGGCAACTTTAAATATTTGCAAGGTTAACAGCTTGTCATAACCCAATGCCAATGCAAACAAAACCTATTCAGGCTTTCTGCAGTCTCACAAAGAGGCAGTGATAAAGGCTTTTATTGACTTTAAAATATGAGCCCAATCCCTTTATTCCGAGCAGTCAACACCGATTTAAGATGGAGACTCACGCGTGTCGCCCTTTTTTACTACACTTTTTGGTAGCCTAATATATATTTGTCTCCTCTCGTGTATTGTTCTCTTCTAATATTATGGCAGTTTGTTATTATTTCTTATAATTAATCGTGTGCTTAATACCCTGCCTTCTGGTGGGTGGCTTGTCGAACCGTCGTGTTACCACGGTGTATTTACCAAGCCAGCCTGATTTAAATTGTGGAGGTTTTTAGTTTGTCTGAGGTACACTTCCCTCCTTTCTGACCCGGATATGGGGAACGCTGCCAGATAAATAAAAGCTGGCAGTTGTTAAATCCTTTCCCCTTTGTTGTTGCAGTAAACACACACGCACTGTGGAGTAGTACGGAGCTGTAAGTTTCCCTGCCCCTTCTGCGCCTGCGCGGCACTCTCCTTGTGCAGTGCGTGGCTCTAGCCTGTCTGCTGACCTCGCGGTGACTCTTCCTCGTGCATTATTCATGAGGCGTGGCCGCGCGGTTCACCCCTATCAGTATGCAGAGGACATTAGGCTTCGCAAATGCCGATTTAAACGTAAAGCAATCACGGGATGCAGCGACGGGAAAACGGGGAAATAGATCGGAGCCAGGATTGTGTGTGTCTGTGGGTGTGTGTGTGTGTGTGTGTGTGGTTGCTAGAGGCAGGGAATAGGTTATTTGCCTTTGTAAAATAAACTAGGTTTCACAGTACTCTCGTCTATAGCTCCAATCGACAAAATGGGCTTCTGTGTGAATTAAATACGCTGCTAATAGCCCGAAGTTAACGAAATCGTGTGAAATGATCCAACTGGAGCTGAGCAAAAAGCACCGCGAGTGTTACAGGCCGGTGGTTTCTGTGAAAACACACACAGGCTCTTCCCATGCCCGGGTCATTCACCATTCTCTCTCTCTCTCAGCTCTCTTATGCCCTGCAATAAACCCGTTAAACACAACAAAACACTCTCACACACACACACACACACACACACACACACACACACTAAGCCCCAATGCCCCTCTCTCTCTCGCTCTCTCTCTCTCTCTCTCTCCCACACACACACACTCACAGAGAGAAAGGCAAACACACCTTCGCAATGCAATGGGAAAAAAGGGCCAGTCACATTGTTACTCACCCCCACTCATCATCACCAACACACAGTCTGTAAAGCCAAACTCAGCGCCTGCTCACAGCCCCGACAGGTTCAAAGGAGCAGCAAGCCCGTACACATAATACAGATAATGCACATAATGCTGAGGAGAAGCCGCTCTGCAGGCTGGCGCAGCGCTGTGTACATAAACGGGAAGCAGATGACACACACACACACACACACAGCAAAAACAAAGGAGCCCATACAGAGCTGCTGCTGCGCCTTCCCATGTCACAGCCTCTCTCACTTATCCCGACAAGAAAAGGAACTACATTTGTGTCACGCGTGTCCCGTCCCGTCCCGTCCCTGTGTGTGTGTGTGTGTGCGTGTGTGTTGAGAGACCGGAGGACGTAGGGGTTGCTGGTCCTGGTGGGGGGTGTTCCTGTATCATCGTTAAAAGGAGGAAGTTGATGAAAAATGAAATGGGGAGTTTTTTCGCTTTCCTGTTTACTGAACTGAAACTTCCTCAAGGACCCAGGCCGCTCCCGAGACACACGCGCGCGCGCGCACACACACACACACACACACACACACACACACATGTGTGTATATATGGGGGTGTGGGGGGGGGTAGAAAAACTATGTGTGTCATGCTGGGAAGAAAAGGCTAGCTGCACAACATGCACACATAAAAATCATGTACTGAGCTACGTGTAAGGTGAATTATAATCATTATTGCTTTGCTTTTTGGTCTATTTTTGATTTGTTTTAGAATGGATTAGGGCATAATTAGCCTAAAATTATAGTCCACGAGACCAAGAGGCCTGCAGACCGTAGGATAACAACATATATGTATATATTTTTACATAGTTTAGCATAGCTTAAAAAGGAAAAAGGTGCATTCCCTGAAAGTCCAAGAAAAGGTTAATATGTGGACCTTTACGTGTGGGGAGCAGAAATCACTTATGACTGATATTATGGTCAGATTGTGTAATTCGGATATTTGATAATAACACATTTAAGTTTCCATTATTACAAAATACAGCCTGGAAAGGAATAGTGTTTTTATCTCTATTTTCAGAAGCAAAAAAATGTAATTGAACGAAGTGAAATGTGTGGTGGCATTTTACTTAACCTTTTCCATAATTTCCTCTTTTAGAACAAGAAAAGAATCGTCTTAATTATTTTGCCCTCCACTGGTGTCTGAATAATTGATGGTATCCCGAGCATGACTCTAAATAACATTCTTGGGGAGCTTGTGAAAAATAATTGGGATGGCGGAGGGCAGCGCCAGGAATCCCCAGACTGAAAATGCATCGGGTCAGGCCGGCTTTACAAGTGAACATAATAAATGAGAGTTTGAGAGCAGAGCGGGACTTCCGAGAGCAGAATCCCCCTCTCTTATTAGCGAAGTGCAGAGGACACCGGATTAACTGTGTGGTCGAGGCGAAGAGAAATGCACTCATACGTGAAGTACTCTGTATAAATACTGTAAGAGCAGGTGTAGTTTACACTTTGTAAAAAAAAAAAAAAGAGAGGTGGAAAAAAAGCCACTTCACCTGAGACAGTTAAATAAAGTGGAGAGTTACAATAATATAAAAAATGGGGAAATGTTCCAGAAATAAAATAAAACATTGCGAATTTCCTCAGACGTTGGACTCTGTATTGTGTTATATTGTCTGGATTTAAATTGTAGTTGCCAACTTATTCCAACTTGATTCTTAGATCATAAGCTGTCTGCTTTTAGTAAGCAGCACTGAGGTGTGTGTCGGTGCGGGCAATCATCCATCTCTCCATACTTTGTATTTGTCGGCCTCTTCAGGGCGCCATGTTTCGCTTGGTCTTAACACAAAAGGAGAACTATTCATTTGATCGTCTTATTGTGACGTCGCTGCTTTGATCGACAGTTTAACCATCGGGGATCGGCTCATAATCTGCCGGGTGCGGAGACTCCGCGGTGATTGAACGTTTATATACACGTTTTGGGTTTTTTTTAAAGTTTGAAACTTCGCTTTCGGTATACACCGAAATGTGAGCGTCCGCCGTTGACACTAGACGTTAAACAATTTACATGATGGATCTAAGCAATAAGAAGAGCGTGCGTGCGCGAGGAGACGACGGCGCCGCGTGACTGGTAGCCGGGCTGTTTGACAGCTCGAGTCCCGCCTCAGACATCAGAGGGAAATAAGATATACAGGGTCAGTGGAAATAGTAAGACCCTGTTCTGTTAACACACTCTGCAGTCCGGCCGATTTCTTTTTTAATTTCACAACTGCTGATTTCGACGGTTGCATAGGTGTTACAGGCTCAGGCATTCATGTTTCTTCTATTATTCGAGATACGAGTCATTCCCTGTTTACCAGCATACATAGTGTTATTCCTGCGGATTTTAAACCGATGTCTGTTGTATTCAGAGCAGTATTAGTTGTAGTTCCACGTGGATTTACATGGTTTGACTGTTGCATTATAGACGCCCATTAAAAACGGAGATTTGTGCTTACTTATTAGTATTCCATTCATATTTAATACTGTTCGGTCAGCCCCACGCGCTTGAACTGGCTTCATCCCCATTGTTGTCAAATATGTATCTGGGTGCTGAATGTGACTTGAAGGCTGTGAGACAGAATTTCAGTGGCATTATTGAGGAGCTCTGGTGTCGCTCATATGAAGAGGATTTAACGTTTAAAGTGAGCAACTACGGGACGTTTTTGAGTAACGTGGATCAATTTCTGATTGATACAAATGACAATAGCTTTCGATAAAGAATTGCATGTCATCGCTGACTATTTAATTTATTATAGGGGCGTCCTGTTTTAATAAATAGTTTCACTAATTATATATTATATTTGGTTAGTTGCTGTCCTTGCCTTCGCAGATCCACAATGTCAGTAGCATTTGATATATAACGTAACACAAGAACAGAGCTTACATTTATTCTTGAAATTCTTTTTTTAGAGTTGGTTTAGATTAGCAGTTTTTTGTGCCCTGTGTTTAAATAATTTAATGGAGGTTCTGTCTGTATGGGGTTAACCTGAAAGCCTTAGCGTCTGGTGGACGTTTGGTTTGATTTACAAGCTTTTCGCCAACAAAAACAGCTTGAGTTGAGGGCATATACAGTTTGTGTGTGTGTGTGTGTGTGTGTGTTTGCTGAGAGTTAAACAACACGCCAAAAGCTCTAGTGTGAAATAACCTGCAAGGACTCTGATGGTGAGCCTTGGGAATGTTTCTATGCACGACACTTTTTCACTCACACCCATCCTGCCTGGGAAATACAAGGGCAGGGCACGGACAAAGATTTTCTTGTGCCCAAGGACGCATATCACTGCAGGCTGTGTATGTCCTTCCTTGTCCATTTACTTCATGGTTAATGTTAGCACAGGCGAACATTAAATCCAGCGCTTAATCCTTTATTATAACAATTTTTACGCACGCGATGGCGGTGCGTAAAAGTGGCAAAACAAACGTACACTGATATGAAACGTTTCCTTTTCCAAAAAGGCTGCAATAAAAGCCACGAGTGAGGAAATATGAATTACAACATGATATGTGTTCCAGTGGGAGAGACAACATATGAAGCAGATCAGTTCTGCACCTTCAAAAATCACGTAAACAACAACTAATAACATTTGCGGTCCTGGGTCAGTTCATCAGCCTCACGTTGAATTCATTATTCAAACACTCCAACGAGTCCACAATAAAATGTATGAAGCATAAGCACGTCATGGTAAAACCAGACCGTAGCCTTTACGCAGTCTTCATGTCATTCTAACCGCTCCGACTTCGTACTTTTCATTTGACTTTTGTTGAAGTTACACACGCAGACGCAGACGCACCACCAGTGTACGGATGTAAACCAGTCTGTGAACCACATCGGAACACATCAAGTCTCCTGTGTGCCTGTGCTCTGTCATTACGCACGCACTAAAACGCACGCACACACACACACATGTTGGGCGCTGCACAAAAGTACACGCAAGTGCACACACGCAGCACCTCACTCTATCTGTGACCCTCCGCCGTCGCGCGGTCCGGACCAGCTGCACCAACGAATCTCAAATATCTTAAATACACCCGAAGTTTCGCGGCACTCAACGAGCGCGTTAATACAGCAGCAGCGCTACAGGGCGAGCGAGTGACATCGTAATTACACAGCTCTCTCTCTCTCGCTCTCTCTCTCCATTTTTCCACCCCCACCCCTCCCATCTCTACTTAGCCCCCACTTACAGGCAGCCTTCAAACATTACTTACTGTGCGTCCTGGATCTTTCTCTCTACCGGGTTTTCCCAGCGTCCAGAGCGGCACAGACCGTGAGCTCGCCGGGCTCCGCGTGTGAACCGGAGCAGGAACACCGGCCGGTAGTAGTGGCCTGCTCTCTCTCTCCCATACACGCACTCCCTCCCTCTCCCGCTCTGTCTCTACTTTACTGACCCCTTTAGGATCCCCGCGAAGCCGTTAAACCGTCACTTGCTTTCTAGAATGTGAAATATATAGTACATTGTCAACTCCCCAAAACCATAAAACTAACTTTATGGACCCCACGTGACCAGAGGAGAGCCAGTGAGAGGTATCATTCAGAGGCCAGGCCTGATCTTTACGATCCAACTTGGAGATAAAAACCCTCATCCGTTTGACATGTAAATGTCAAAGCCGCCTTCATTTTTTATAGTTTGGCCCAAAGCAGAAGGGGGTTAGCGTTAAAAAATATCCTAACACGGATACAGACACACAGGAGGCAGGAGATAACGGTTGTGTCCAGATGAGTCTCGGAGCAGGACCTCGTCCCCCCCGCCCCCCCCCCCACCCATCAGGTCAGAAATCTAACCGTGTATGAGCAGGGAAGCTGCAGCAGCATCAGTCGGTGAGTTTAACAGTTCAGTTGGTTGTTTACAGTTGGAAACTGGGAGAAGGTAACCTAATTTGCCCGGGAGTGGCCTCCGTTGGAACGGAAAAGGGAAGGCCGTTCAGAGAAAAATGACCAATTTGTCCACTGCGGGTAGTTTGTTGTCTTGTCAGACTTGGTCAGCAGAGATGGAAATTGTCCTGTGTTTGTCTGTCCTGCCTGCGCGTGTTTAATGCAGAGTGTTTAGTGACTGATGAGCATGGCGCTGTGACGCTGCTGAGGTCCAGGAGGATGTCGCCTTGGAAATATTGCGTTCGAGATTAAAGTGAGGCCTGGAAAACAGACGGCAGGCCTCCGGGCGGGTGTTTGGTGCCGTGCGTCTTTACAGCACGAATCGTTTGGTAGAACTGGAAACTGGCAGTCGTTAGCTCAGAGATATAGCACAGAATGATGTAAGCAAGAGAACTTTCTGAAAGAAGTGGACTCGGATAGGTCAGACAATTATCCTGGGATTAATTTATCGGGATCGAACCACATGCTCATCCTCAACCGGGCTCATTCTCAACCAGAGAGACTTTGGCAGAGTTTGGCAGCAGACAGCTGACTGAATTTGCATGTTAAACACAATAGATTCATACCGGCAACTACAACGCAGATATTCCCGATTGATTTGTCTAAACTAGTTTTTTTGCGGAGACTTATAAATCCTTTGGCTAGTGTAAATGTAATTCGTTGCAACTCCAGCTCAGCCATTTGTGCGGCAGTGTGGCACACGGGCAGCTGTCTGGTTTTCATGAGTATAAGGGACTTTATTGTTGTTTGTTTATTTAGTTTTTTACTCCAAGTTACAAACAAATACAAAAAAGCTCATTGACAGAAAGCTTATAGGTCACATAGGACGGTAGCCATTTCCTTTACTACACACACACGCTCTCACGCGCCACAGACACGCGCGCGCACACACACACACACACACAACGCTGCAACACAAATAGCCGTAAACAAAAAAGAATTTTAAAATGTCCATATATATCTATATACATCCTTTCTGAAACATGGATCCAATAATTACAATATTAATAACAATAATATACAGTTACACATTTTTGAATAATAGAGTTATACACAACATTATGGATGAATACGTAGGCAGGGCTGGTTTGTTGTTACACACGCACACACACACACACACACACACACACACACACACACACACACACCTTCCCTGCTTCCTCAATAAAAATAAGAGCAGATTTGAATGGCAAATGACTGACAGAGAGAGGGGAAGGGGACTCCAGCTAGCAGGCTACACACGCGTCATTGACTGTGAATAACTTACAATACGAGCTCACATGCTAACTTCCCTGGAAAGCACTTCGTCAATTACAAAACATCGCACTTGACACATAGAACGACATTAAACAACAGGTAGGTAGAAAGGTTGTAAGGTAGAACGTAGGTAGAAACTCGGCTCCTCTCCTCCGGACAGCTATTTTAAAAACCACGACAACACACAGATACACCAAGTTTTTTTTTCTTTACAAGAGCAAGTACCACAGTCATTTTTTTTACGTTGCCCTAAAACACCAAAGACCAACATGCCGAAGAAATAAAAAGTGCTGCGCTGCTGTACAGTACTCAGTTGATGATAGGAAGTGTCTTTAAAATCTAGATTTGGAATCTGTTTTTTATACACACGCTTCTTCATCACGGTCTCCACTTTCTGCTGGCTTCTTCTTCTGTTTCTTTTCCTCTGTTCTGCTTCATCTTTTAAAACTGTTTTGTGTCTCTTTCTTCCCATGGGAAGCCTGCAGTGCGAACCTTTCCAAAGAGATGGACGGACGGATTCTTTTTTTTTTATTTTATATTTTATTACTGGGTTCTTTTCTAGGGCTGGAAGGCGCCGCCGGGGGAGGCGAGGCTCATGCCTTTCAGTTTGTTGTCCTTCTTCCACTTCATCCTCCGGTTCTGGAACCAGATCTTGATCTGTCGCTCCGTGAGGCAGAGCGCGTGCGCAATTTCGATCCGTCGCCGCCGCGTGAGGTACCGGTTGAAGTGGAACTCCTTCTCTAGCTCGAGCGTCTGGTAGCGCGTGTACGCCGTCCGCGCCCGTTTCCCGTCAGGGCCCGTCATATCTGAGGGTTTGGAGCGGACAAAAGGCTGTTAAGGGGAGCATGATTGGATGCGCCAACATGTGCCGTAAACCAAATGACCAAATGCACTATAATAAACCCCAGTATAACAGAACCTCCAACACCCATCTGACTAGCAGTATTCCTGTTTTCTACAGGCTTCCTGCATTGGATATAGTAGCTGCATATGTTGAAATTATTGCGTCCACCCCCTCTATCCCCCCCCCCCACACACACACACACAAACTGGTGTGGACTGATTTCACCCATTGTTTTATCAAAATAACAATAGCGGTTAAAACTGTCCAGTATTCTGACAGCAGTCCTTTCGTGACACATGTTAAGTTTGCATTTCCACTACACAGCCTGCGCTAAAAGATTTGCTTTTATTTGTCACATTACTGTTTTCTTCTTTAACCACCCTCTTCACCATCACCCTCTCCATCCCCCCTTTTCACTCCCTCCAGCTCCCTTCAGGGTTTTATGGCCCCGTCCTCTGCCTCACCTCCCTAATAAAGTTCCCACACGTAATAAAGCTTCACTTTTCAAAGGAGCAACAGCCTCCAAAGCCTCCCTGGCCTCTGTTTCTTTTTTCTTCCTTTCCCAACCGGCTATGTCTGCGCTCCTCAGCCTGTTGGGCTTTGCTGCCCGGTTTGCTTCTCCCCTGACAGATTTATGACGCTTTTGTGGAATTTGGTAAAGCAAAAAAGGGAGAGTATAACAGAGGGGGCAACCATCCGGCGTCCCTAGCTTCAACGGGAGGGAGATGCAAAAGGAACTGCACCCTAATGCACAGAGAAAACCCGCTAATACACAACTTCAGCTGCTTACCCAGAGGGTGCCAGCTGTCTTTTTTAGTTACTTTCTGATTTCCAAAATAGGTAAAATAAATCCTGAAATTAACGCATTACGCTTTATCTGCAAAAGTAAAACAGATATGACCACCTCGCTGACTGATTTCAGATAGTCAAATCTTGAACTGAGGCGGAGGAAAGGCTTTGTGGGGTGCGAGCAAAAACAAGGAAGCGTGTCTAAATGTGTGTCTTACAGTTCTTCTCAAGCAGCCAGTTTACTCAAATCAAAGCAGCAATTAAGTCTGCCGAATCTTGAGTGTGTATACACAGAGCACCATGGCTCCCCATGTAGTTTCTACAAGCACTAAACTGTCACCAGCCCCATGTGTCCAAACATAGGCTACAATCTATTGAGGCAGCATTATGAATATTATCGCCCTGGAACTTGTATGATACAGAACTAATAAGCTGTTAACACAAGAGCAGCATGTACCATGGCTAATGTGCAGCTTTCTCATCCAGGGGAATATCTGTGGTGACTGAGCCTCGCTGCCCGTCGTGATGCCGGCGGCTGATCCCGCCGGGCCGCCGCCCTCTTGCTTCTGCAGGGGCTGCGGGTGCCCGGTCCTGGGCGGCGGGTTGCTGCCGTGACCGGCGTCCCGGTTGTGCTGCAACTCCTCGGTCTCCGGCGACGCGTCGTCCAACTCGGTGAAGCGCTGCGCCGTGCCGCCGCCGCCGCCGGAGGAGGCGGAGGTGGAAGACAGGTTTGGAGAGCTGAGATTACCGTTTCCTGGTTGCTTCGAGCGTGGAGACGAGCTCCGGGCGCCCAGCTTGGTGTCTCCGCTGCCAGGTGACAGGAGGGAGTCTGCCGCAGAGGCAAGGGAGCAGCTGGACGGCTGTCTGAAGCTCCTCTCCGGGGCCGGGGAGCCGAAGCCCAGGGAGTCCCCGACGACCGAGCCGCCCCCGAAGTGTCCTCCGTTGCTGGCGCCGCTGCTGCTCCCCCCTCCACGGTTGGTGACGGTTAGGTCCATGCCATTGTAGCTGTAGCCGTAAGAGCCCGTCGCATGGTGCATGGTGGCGGAGGAAGAATCCCTGTACGTCCCGCCGTTCATTGCGCCGCTGCTGGCTCCATAATTTAGCAGTTGATAGTCGGAGCCATTTGGGTAGCGCCCCGAGAACGAGTTTACAAAGTAAGAGCTCATTTAGGTTGTTTTAGAGAGTTGCCGGCTTACAGTTGAGTACTAAGGGGCGCTTGATTTGTTAGATTTCTCTTGGTCGTTATAACGCGGGTACTTTCAACGATTTATGATGTATTAGTGAATTATGGCGTTGCACTGTACTTCGTTTTTAGCTATGTATGCGCCGTCCAAATATGGGGGTGGGGTAGTGTGTGTGTGTGTATGAGTGTGTTGGATTGAGGGGTGTGTGTATGTGTGTGTGTGTGTGTGTGTGTGTGATGGGGGAGGTGAGGGGTGAGGTGAGGGAGGAGAAAGAGAGACAGAAAGAAGGAGGGGGGGTGCGGTCACGTGCTTTTGTTGACCAGTCGTAAATTCTCGCCGATGACTTTGGAGAGGTAATTCATGCTCTGAGGTTTCTAATGATGAAGAGGTGGGCGGGGGAAGCTCTCTCTCTCTCTCTCTTTCCCTTTATTCTGCTGCTGGAGGCGCCGGGGGTGAGCTCAGAGCGCCACCTACTGCAGACATAATTTATTGCACTGATTAAAAAGAGAAAAAAAGGAGAGAAAGTAGAAGCACCAAATAAGAGACCTGTTATAAAATATTATCTCTCTCCCTGTGAGTGTGTGCGCGCCTCTCATCATTTAGGCCTGTTCCCTGACCTTTGCTTAGGCTGGAAATCAGCAGTCAGTGACCATAAACCCTAATAAATAACCCGTAAATAATGTAATTTTTAACACGGCAGACAAACCCATAATAACCGATGCTGCCCTCTACTTCAGTTGAGAGTTTAGATTTTCCATCCGCAATTAGGCCTACATGGAAAAATAAAGCAATATCAATAACATTACTACTACTAATAACAATAATAATATGGTAAAAAAGAACCACAACAACATCAATTTTGTGTCGGACGTCACAAACATGAGCTAACTTTTACTGCGCCATATATGCCAAAAAGGCACCTAACTGCGTCATTACGCGCTCCTGGAGCACAGGGGTGGTAAGAGACAGTGAGGCAATCAGGGCCGCGAGCATTGCAGAGCCAGAGGACGGATGGTGGTCGTTGGAAAATCTTTAAAATCATCAATATTTATCCCAATCATCAAGCTTAAACACAAAACGTGGCAGAACGCAGTACGTTCAACGCAGTGACTGTATTCTTTTATTTTATTGTCATTATTATAGTGTTCCTATTGTGCGATGCATACATCTCCCCACTGACGGTATTTTACAAAAAATGTGTGCATATACGTTTTTGACCAAATTAAACCACCAAGTCCTAAAAGTCAGAATTCTTTCTTTCTATCTTTCTTTCTTGCGTTCTCCCCTCCCTCCCTCCCTCTCTCTCTCTCTTCCTGCAGCCTCCCTTCCAGCTGCAGGGGAGGAATGTTAAACCTGATCTGTGACGTCCACACTGGATGGAAATCTGCTGATTTATGATTTGTTGATTCCCGGGTTGGGATGCATTTCAGCCATGGGTGCCTGTGTGTGTGCGTGCGTGTGCCTGTGTGTGTGTGTGTGTTTGTATTAGGCCTCAACGTGCACTTGGTGTCTGTAACTCCGACACACACACGCATGTAAGCACACCGGCTAGAACATAGGACAGATGAGGAATTCCGGATTTCTGTGTGTGAAATGATACAAATGAATTGACTCTGCAGGGCAGAGTGCGTGTGTAAATGTGCGCCTGCATGTGTGCGCAGTTTCAGGCCACGTTTCAGACCCTCAGCTGCTCTCACACTGAGCGTTGGCAAGGCAGACCAGCGGTTGGAATGGAAATCATCTCGACTATTCCAAAGTAACCAGGCAGAATAAAATAATGGCAACAGGCAGCGAGAGGGGGCTAAAAATGCACAAAACAGAGATCAGATTTATCATTTTTACCCACTAGAGTTTTGATACTAACACTAAATCAGCCGACTGTTGGCCTGAAAGCAGTGTGCCAGGAATTACCTGAAAGCCGCAGGGACGGAGAGGAGGAGGCACTGACCCTGTTGGCACACACTTCTGAACACAGTCCCCTTGTTATATATAGATTTCCACCATCACACTGAATATTTGTTCTGTGAAATAGCTTGCTGACCATTTTGGTCCAACCAAATTCCACAGTTTCAGATAAGAAGGATCCGTGGCTAGGATTTATTTTGAATTTTTGCATAGGATACACATCTTTTAAACTGCTGAGCATTTAACTCTGGACTCTGGATTTTATTCTGTGTGCTCTGTGTTCTATTTTTATACCACTCCTGTATGTTTTTGGCATCATGATGCTGTTTTGTTAGCTCGGAGGATGTGCAGGATTCAGGGTTTGAATTCCTGTTAGCAGAGCAAGGTGCTCCAGCTGGAGCAACACATTCTGAATCTGCTTCTGCTCCAATTGTTTATGGATGAAATCATCCACTGAATAGGAGATGTCCTTACATATAGTGCACAAATGTGAGCACCATTGATTGTAATCTAAAGAGTGCATTATCCCAATTTCAAGCTGCGCATAGATGTTAAGATGCTGTTAAGATGCAGCTTTGGAGATTTTCATATTTAACAGAAGTTAAAATGTTACAGATTCTGTCTTGCTTGTGGATTAAGGAAACTGTTTCAAACTCTTATTGAATCAACACTGAGAGTTACAGTGTGAAAGAGTGCAGCTTTTCAAAACTCTTTAAACATTTTTATTTGGAGGAACAAGAGTTCACGTGGAGGATGTAAAGCATAGACAAAATGTAGATCCAGAACATTGTTAAAAAACAATATGAAACTGCAGTAAGTGTGTGCAGTTAGAGTGCGTTGGCTGGTAAAATGAGCCTTCTGGGTCACAGTGAAACCATTTCTATTGTGTTTAACATAGAACATCTGCCAGCATGCAGCTCACCTTACAGCAGGAATCGAACCGCCAACCCTGGCATGCTCCTAGCCAAAGAAGAAGCCCATACAATAACTATATACAACAAGCCAGATCAAGTTCTCTGCCTTTACACAGCCAAATAATATTCTGCCGAGATCACTTGATGGCGAGTCTTAACTCTGTTGCTGTCTGTGGATGTTGAATTGAATCTTGCTGCAAAACAGCAGTGATTGTCAAAGCGCATTGTGCTGAATTAAATTATATAAAATCTAAACGCACTGCCTCTCACACACACAGACTGCGGAAAATATTTTATCCCCTCAGTGTGGTATTAATTATTCACTGACGAGTCGTGCCATCTATTACCATGGCAGCCTTTTATTAGCAGACATAATATGCTCCAACTAAATATAGTCAGGACAAGTGGAGTAGCCTCCAATGAGCTGGGGAGCTTACAGCAGATGTGAGTTTGCAATGATTTCTTTAAAAAAACTAATAGCACATGCATGGCCGTGGGATTTTTTTGGTAGCATGCGGCTGATAAACTCAGACAAATTAAATAATGTGGTGACGTTATTAAATAATTGTGTCATTTGTTGCCAGCATAGAAGTACATTTAGAAAATACAAACTGATTATGAGTGTTATAACTGGATGTTTTATCATTAGGATAGCATTTCATACATTGTGATATTTTCCATCAGCCGACATTATTAATTTAAGATAACTGAAACTATAATACAGTCGTTATCATGCCAACGTGCTTTCTGTCTGTTTATGCGTTCATGCTAATACTGTTATTGGGCGCGTTCAAGAGACTTTAATGTAGGAAAAAGGGTTGTTTTTTTTTGCGTTCGCGCGCGTGCATCAGTGAAACCCAAGCCGCGGCTTGCGAGAGCTGGAACCTGCGCGCCCCGGTTACTCAGGGGACAGGCAGAGTTCAAAGGGTCACGAGGACATTGTCCACTTTGTCTGGGTGAAGTGTGTGTGTGTGTGTGTGTGACGTGTCTGGCCGGCCGGCCGGCTCGAGGACGTGTCAACTTTCTCTGCTTCGGTCTGGTCATCAATTAGTTCAGACCGCCATCAGCAGCAGCTCGCGCCCCTTGTCACTTCCCTTCCAGAGCGCCGCGTGCGCTTCTACTTGGCCCGCGCACGCAGTAAATATGTGCGCGCATGAGGGTAAAAGGTTTATGATTCTTCACGCGCGGGTTTAAGTAGGTCACTAAATCATAACCTGGAACTGTTTCTACTTTCTCAGCCTTTACGTTTGAAGCTCAAATAAAATGTCACTGTTACAATAAATTAAAAAGTCCTTTATCAGCCCAACGCGCGCACACACAGCCAAATAAAAGAACCTCTCTCGATACATTTCTTTACATTTTATTGAACATTTCTCATAGGTAGTATATGTAATTACTTGACAAAAACACTAACATAAACAAACAATGTAAAAATCCATAAAATATACACTTTCCTGAACGTTTTTAGGTAGTTTGGAGAATAACATCATCAGCAGGTTAACACCCCCTCCCAACACGCGTCCCCTCTATATTGGAAAAGTAAAACAGCTGGAAAGGTTAAATTACCCCAACCCCCACTTACATTATTTTCACCGTACAAGGTGATTTTTTTCCCTTTGCTTATTTCTATACAGTTTAAATATGAACACCATAGGACATAAA
Organism: Gadopsis marmoratus; assembly: GCA_036023855.1. Taxonomy (NCBI): domain Eukaryota; kingdom Metazoa; phylum Chordata; class Actinopteri; order Centrarchiformes; family Percichthyidae; genus Gadopsis; species Gadopsis marmoratus. The sequence goes on along the minus strand of JAVQJF010077817.1, from coordinate 3,948 downwards.
TACACTTCTCCAATTGCGTTTCCTCCCCACATTGTTGCGTGTATGAGCGTGTTTGCACGTTTAATTGAAGGTATAATACACACAACACGTCTACAGAATCAGAAAAGGAAAAAGAAAATCTTCTTCATGGGGAGGGGGGACAAAAAATCCCGGAATCGAGTCCTAAAGCAGACAGGAAGTACATTTGACAAAAATAAAAACTAAGTAGAATAAGAAGTTCTGTGGTTTTCTTGGAATGCAACACGAGATTGTGTGTTAAAACAGTTTTTCGCCGTTGGGTGGCGGGTTACTTATTTCCTGTACTTTTTAAATACACTTTGGGTGCCATGTCCTTCCCCACCACCATCCCCCCTCTCTGCTTTTTATGTTCTTCTTAGTCTTTTCTTTTATTTCTTAATTTGATCTGCTCTTTTCACGGTGACGCGGATCCTTCTCAAGAGTCTTTTACACTTGATTTCCCAATTTTCAGACCACACAGAGAGGCAACTTCAGCCTACAAACGCAGTTGAGTGCATTTTTTGGTGGGTGGCGATATTAGAGGGATCAAAAAAGGAATCCTCTTCTCTGGTATATGTTTAACCCCCTTCTCAGGTAAAATATAAAAAAAACTAAAATACAACGTAGGCTACTTTTTCCCAGAGGTTTCACACCAGACAAACGCCTGGACGAATTTTGAGACAGGGAGGGGAAGGGAATAACCAGCATGTCTGTTCCTCCATCCTCCTCTTCCTTATTTTATGTGTCTTACATCAGTTTTTTTTCCCTCCTCTTTCACTCCGTCCGTTTCTCTTCTTCCTCTGCGCCGTTCACCGTGGACGAAGAGGAGGAGGAAGACGATGAGGAAGAGGAGTTGATGAGCTTGTTCTCCTTCTTCCACTTCATCCTCCGGTTCTGGAACCAGATCTTGATCTGCCGCTCCGTGAGGCAGAGCGCGTGCGCGATTTCGATCCGTCGCCGCCGCGTGAGGTACCGGTTGAAGTGGAACTCCTTCTCCAGCTCGAGCGTCTGGTAGCGCGTGTAAGTCTGCCGCCCGCGCCTTCCGGGGCTGCCGAAGGTCCCTGAGAGAGAAGGAAGGACAGAGAGAGAGACAGTTACAGTTTAACCAAAGTAATAACACACATGGTCCACCTGAAGTCACCTTCAGAGCGGGTGGGTGTCTTATTCTCTAAAACTCTAAAACGCTAGAAACTCATTTGTTTTGCTGCTTTGACGAACGTTGCTTAACAAAACCTTTTCTGTTCCCAATCTACCGAGTGGGAATCAATAAAGTTAGAATGTAATCCCTCAGTTCATCAGTCCCCCAGCAAAATATTGTCTAAATAGCTAAATTCTGTCATAGAGCTGCTTTACAGAAAACTCGTTGTTTATAATCTGTTTTAGCATCATCTAAGTTAAATGTTTAGTCCAAAGAGCCTGGTTAGATAACGTTCATTTATGTGGAACCAAAAATTAAACGTCGTAAAAAACTGTATTATATTTTTATATAATACTTATTACCTTACACTTTTTTATTACCTTAACTTAATCGAGGCTAGAATGTCGCTGCTGAACAGCAACATTCAGTGGCGAAGACAATAGCGTGTTGTTCAGGTTTTACAACCCACACTCATAATAATAATAAAAATCATCATAATATTATCCTAAACCTAAGGACAGAAACGATTATATTTCATAGGGTATCCCCACAGTGAGGATTAGCTTCCAGTCTCCTCTGATCCTCACTAACAGTATTTTGGCCCCCGGTGGTAAACAAATCGCCATGTTGTCAGTTTAGCAGCTTCAGTTTCTGTATCGATCTGAAAGACAGAGCATGGATGGAAAAGCATCGCACGCTGCAGGGACAGGGCACATATCTAAATCTAAATATCCATAAATAAGAACTCAGCCAAACCGGATTATGGAGGAGCACTCAGGGTTTGTGTGCCACTCTGTTCTCCATCCCAGCTTCCATTTACATCTTCAGCTGTCATTTATAGCCCGCGATGCGTTTTATTCCTTATATATTTCTTTGCGGCGGAGCCTGTTTCCACCTCATCTGTCATAACTCAGAGTGTCCTGCGGGGCTTATACAACAGTAGCATCATCAGACACTCAGCAGGCCGTTTTTCTCTGTTTACCAAAGATACTGTGGCTTGCATAGGTACAGTGGCTCATAAAGATATTTTTATACTTTGGTTAAATGCACAAACCAGTTTAAGACAGTGCTTTTTGAGCACTCAAATGAATCCAATTATACCCCTTTAAGCTGGCCCTATATGTCTCACTTTCACTCCGGACGTTGCAACTTTTGCAGGCTTGAATAGAAGTCTAATATCTAATCTGTTCGGTTGTGAATAAACAGCGCATAACACCGTCTGCGGTGCAAGGTCAACAGTGCAGCCTGCTTATAAGATAAAAGACGAGAAGTTATGGTGAGCAGAAATAGCAGGAGAAGCTGATACCATTCTTCATTAATCAACAGAGGTAGCTAACAAAAAAAGATAAGCGCGTGCTTGCTCCTGAAATGTCAGGTGGTGAACTGCTTTTGAAGTTGATTTTTTAAGATTTTTGCTCGTGCCAGAACCCGAAAGAAGAATACAGTTAAAAATGTCTAAATTAAAACAGTGTAGTAGATAAGTGTCTTGCAAAGACTGCATGTCCTTAGTTTCCTCTCTGCCTATCTCCCTCTATATCTGTGTCTTGTTTTCGGCCACAACACTCCCTGACAGATTCTTCCTCTCAACTTTGTTTCCCCTCTGCTCGGTTGCAGCGCCGGTGAGCAGGTCACATACAGTAACAGGAGCTGCAACCCAAACAAAGCCGGTTTATGACGGACAATAAAATACCGAGCACATGACTGACTGACAGGCCAACAAACGGGATCATAAAGTAGCTACTGTGAGAGGAGGAGGAGGAGGAGGAGGAGGAGGAGGAAAAGAAGAACGAAAAGACAGCAGAGAGGCTGGCGGAGGAAACAAACGTCAGTTTTATGACCGGGATCATAAAATATGCAAGAAAGAGGGGAAAAAGGAAGAAGAAGACACTCACCGTTGCATGCGTTCATCCGCTGCATCCACGGGTAAATGGGGGCTGACGCCGATTGCTTGTCGTCCATCGTCTCACCAAACAGCACTTTGCCACTCAGCCCCGCGCACTCCGCTTTACGGTGCATGCCGTCCTGGCTCAGAACGAGCTGGTGCTCTTCCAGGCTGCACGCGTGTTCCTTGTCCCGGTAGAAGCTCGTGGCCGCCGCCGCGGCCGCCGCCGCCGCCGCCGCCGCCGCCGTGGCGTAGTCGCAAGCACCGGTGCCGGTTGCGCCCCCTACGCCGGCCGCTGCCGCCGCCCGGTGCCCGCCATACGCTCCGTTCGCCGCCTGCTGGTAGTAGGCGGACGTCGGGTACGGTTTCTCCTGGTGTACGCCACCGCCGCTCGCGCCGTAAGCCACGGCCGCCGCGGTGACGGCTGCAGCCGGGTAGTGCCTGAGCGGGTGGTCGGCGGCGTATCCCGACGAGTAGAGCGGGATTTGACCCAGGAACGACTCCGCCGCCTGCCCGCCTCCGCCCGTTCCCGGTAGTGTCACCGGGAAAGAGGAGTTGACAAAATAGGAACTCATCGGGAGAAAGTATAAGACGGAAGAGAAGAGAGGAGAGGAGAAGAAGAGGAGAGGGGAGGACAGGAGGGCACGGAACAAACACAACAACAACGTTCACGCGACGAACAAGAAGGAGGAGTAGAAGGAGGCTAACGGCTAACGGTTCTCCCTCCCGTCCTCCTTCCTCTGCTTTCCCCTGCCTGCACTTTATGATTTGTTGTGTTTTATAGCCGACAGTCCGACGGGCTGCTGCTATCACTTAGTTTATCGCAGATTGGGAGGAGGGGGTGAGGAGGGTGAGGGTGAGAGGAAGGGAAGGGGGGTATCTGGGTGGCTGAATGCCAGTGTGGGACAGAAAGAGAGAGAGAGAGAGAGAG
>JAVQJF010077816.1:0-45258 GCA_036023855.1 Gadopsis marmoratus | reverse complement strand
AATCTATCTATCTATCTATCTATCTATCTATCTATCTATCTATCTATCTATCTATCTATCTATCTATCTATCTATCTATCTATCTATCTATCTATCTATCTATATATCTTTCTATCTATCTATCTATCTATCTATCACATGCTCCCAGTCAGTTTTACTACTTCCTGGCAATTCTTTCCTTAATCTGCCAGTCAATGAAGAAACGTGTGTTACAGTATTTATGGGTGCAACACTAGGAAAGAGAATGAGTGTTTTGGGGGGTTGGTCTTGGGGTAGAGGGGTAGATATCTTGCCTATACTTTTCTTTTCCATTCCCTTTATCTTGACTCTGTAATGTTGAGCAGCTTTGATGATGTAGGTCAGAAAATAGGGTCGCCTAGAGTCGTGACCTTTCTGGTGTTGATGTAATAACACCACAACATTTGTTTATTGTCTATTACACTTGCTTCTGGGCCTGCACTCTTGTTTCTTGTTGTTGCTGATTTCTTTGCTTGTTGTGTGATTTCCGTACATGGGCCTCTGTAGTCAATGCTGTATATCCCTACTTGTTATGTTAAACATAATAAAAAAAAAAAAGAATACTGGTATCTTTAAATTCATATATGCTTGATCCAGATAAGACATGTTAATAACTACATAGGTTAGAAATGTGTGGGGGAAAATGGAGATGGAACAAAGAAAATGCAGGCAAATGAATTTCATCCTGTATGTGTCTGTATACTCCCATTTCACTCTTGCTTTAATCTTGTTTTAAACAGCTGAAGACCTCTTGCTGAAACGCATCCATACCTGAGATAGAGAGACATTGTATTCTTCTGGCACATTGTTCCCTCTTTCGGAGCAAAGAAGTGTAAACTAAGCCTCATTAATTAAGCTCATTAGGTGAACAGAAACCTGTTTGATTGCAGGCAGTTGGAGCTCTTCCGCTCTGATGCAGCAGCGGTATTTAACTCGCCATATTGGCTGTCTGATGGCTGCACCTCAGGGTCATGTTCTGTGACATGGCTGTTGTCCCAGTGCCACCCCTACACACACACACACACACACACACACACACACACACAAACAGATCCTTTAAGGGGCTTGGCAGACCCCTGGTTCCCCCTCTCTAATCACTGTGTTCTCCAGGGGGACGCAGCCATTCTCGCTGCTCTTTGGAAAAGCTTGGCATTTGTCTGAGATCTCATTTCTGTAATTCATCGCCCGTCTCCCGGGAGCTGTGGTTGGCAATGGTGATGCCAAGTCCTCCCTCCTCCCTCCACCCCTCTTTCTTCTATCTCTCTCACACTCTCTATCCCTATTCCTCCTCTCTTACTGCGTCTCTTTCTCCGTCTTCCTCTCCTTCACCCCTGCCGTTGTTTGTTGTTGCCCTGAAAGAGGCCCTGACTAAAGCTAAACTGGTGGGTGTACACACATTAACTCTCCTGTGATTGTGTTTGATGGCCGCTCCAGGCTCAGATCACATAAACATGTAGAGTGTGTGTGTGTGTGCGTGTGTGCGTGTGTGTGTGCTCGTCCCTCTTCCTCGAGTATCTCCGAGTGCAAAGCGTCGACTAAGGCTGCTAAATTAAAAGGAATGGTCCACGGTGGGATTATTGTTTCTTCATATTTTCCTCTCATATATAAAAACGTTGAGTGTCAAATCATTAATACACACACAGCCAAATGAAGAAATAATTACGCCTCAATTATCACCAGTAATATGAACGTGGGAAATATCGTTGTGATTAATTAGACATCATTGAAAGTCTACATCTGTTACTTATTTGGAGGGGGGTAGAAGATAGATAGCCACTCATTTTTCAAAATGTATTTAAAAAGAAACAATGCTGAGTATTCGATAAAGTATTCACGCGTTTTCTGAAAAACAAAACAGAGTTATATGTAGGACGTTCTGCAATGTCTCTCTGTAGCATGACGCCTCCTACAAGTCTGTAACTCTTGTTTTCCAGTCTGAGCAGTACAGGTGAATTGCTGCATCTCACATTTTGTTTATGAGTAAACGGCTGTTGGTGGCAGGCATTTTAAGCTAATAGCAGCTTTAAATAGCTGCAATTAGTGAGAAGCATGAGATATTTAATCACTCTAGACCAATTAGTCTGTAATCAAGTAGTGTCCAAGAGCGAGCACGTTTTTGTCCTCCACTGTTCCTCTGCAAGCACCCGCCATATATTTCTCTGTGCGCTGGGAAGAGCAGTGATTAACATGCAGGGATATAGGCCCCCGTGGAACGCCGTAATGTGGAGTTAAATCAGGGAGAGAGGGAGGCGAGACACGACAGCCAAACCTGTTATTGCAGTTTAACATATGCAGAAGGTTAATTCAAGGCAGAGACAATGGCGAGCATTCTCTTTTTATGTGTTTGTGTCACGGTGCGTACTGCAAATTTGTGGAATTAGGAACTGGTGTGTTTCTTCTGTATGGAAGTGCACTACAGACCCCATTTGATTCTGTTTTTTGTTTTATTTCCTTGGATACAATCAGTGACGGTCGTTTTACCTGGAAGAGGAGGATAAAGGAGGAGTGGATAATGAGCAAGCGAGATTTAATCAGAAAGAGTGAGTCTCACAAATTGCAAAATCCCTCCTGCAATTTTGGTTTTATATCTGTAATCTTCTGCAAGAAAGGCATTTTTAAGACATGGGGAAAACACATGAATGAAGGCACACAATTGAGAACCATGCATGAATACACACACACTCACACCTGTGCAAACAATTGGCTCCACTTGCAGCCCGACCAGTCCCTTGTTTTGATAATAACGATAGTGTGTTCATAATGATATTTCCGAGTGACTGGTCACATGGCCAGTGTGTCCACTCCCTCATCCTCCGCTCAAGGGTGGAAAACAGGTTGACCAATGTGGTTTGGGCCTCCTTATCAAACAGGATGTGATGCTTTCCCACGATCTGGAGCGGGGAGTACATGCACCGGGAGAGGAAGGCCACAGGTAAGGTATTCCACCTGAACATTTGTCTGGTTTGTGGAAAATCAAAAGAGGCAGAAAAGAGCTGACGAAGTCACAAACACTGTCCATCCCGCTGCTGCACTGCTGTCTCACTCCCAACAGGGATTATTTGGAAAATCCTGCAGAGCTAATGCTGGCGAGATGCAGGATGGGGCACCACTGTGGTAGCTAATAGTGAGACAGTGGGAATTGTGAGTCAACATATGGCTGCAGCAAAGTATAATGAGCAGAGATGAATAATGTATCTGGGGATGGCAGCAGTCTGGGTGCTGACTAATAGAGAGAATTAGACCTGGAGATCATGGAGCTGTAATAGAGGTCTCCTGTCCTGTGTCCATGCTGTATTACACTGCAGCTGTCATGGAAAGCATGTTGTAAAATGAGTGTGTACGTGTACATATGTGTAAATATAAGCATGAGTGAGTGGCTGATTGGCTGTTGAATTAAGGCCAGGAAATGCCACATTTATTGCATTCTATAAACGGAGATGCATGTATTTTCTCTGTAAATGTTAAAATGTATTTTCTGTAAATATACTGTAAACGTGCAGCTAGGCAGCAGCTAATGCAGTAGGAATTTTATGTGACTGAAATGATGATTTGATGGGAGAAAAAGTAAGTGAACCACTTTCAGTATAAACAAGGAAAATCAGCCTTTCATATGTTGGTTATGGCAAGGTTAATTAAATCTTTACTCTACTAAATCTTACTTTCATGGTTATATCCATTTAGTACCAATAGTTTTGATTGATATGTGCTGAATTAAATGGGAATGTGGAAAAAAAGTGTGTAGGCTACTATTTAAATAAAATGGAAAGTGAGTATAACAGTGTTAGCTGAGTTTATCTCCAGCACATCCCAGAATTGATATCAAAACGATACATGCTGATGCCACTGTGCAGGCACAGCTGCTGAAGCCTGGTTTGAAGTGTCAGGCTCGTGCTCTCTCTCTCTCTCTCTCTCTCTCTCTCTCTCTCTCTCTGAGAACCAGAATGTCTTTAATCATATCAGGAAGGTCTAACTGTCAAGCTGGCCATCTGTGCTTTAACACATTTTTTCATTGTCTGTTTTTAAAAAAATGTTTTAACCTTTTATCACACACACATTTCACATCACAAGAACGGTGCTCGTCAAGGGCAGCGAGGCCCAGCTCTCTTCCTGTGGACTATAAACACACACAGGTGGCCTGCGTGGCCTGCTTTGTCCTCAAATGGCCACGGTGGAGCAGGGTGTCTGAAAGGTGTCTGTGGCGCCCACAGGGCATCTCTGTCGCTCGGCTTGTCGGTGTGAAACTGACGCTTTAACCTGCATTCAGCAGGTTGATGTGGGGACAACTGAACAAGTCGGTGTGTCTTCCAGAAAAACCTGCAGCTCCATTGGAAAGCAGGGGGAAAGGAAGGATATTCACTGTCACTGATAAATGCTGTCTAGATAAATGTCAATACAGTAATGGAACTTAGCATACATTTGATAATTATTTCAGAATACGTTGCATTTGAAAATTAGCCAAATATTTGAAAAATATAGGCCCTGAATGAAGATGGCGTTTGCATTTCCTGTAAGATTTGTTTTAGCTGTCCATACATGTGAAATGCATCAGCAAAGATCAACATTATAATATAAATCAGTGTCTTTTTTCAAATCTGTGAAACATTTGAGATATCCAGCTGTTTCTACCTGAATCCTCCCGTAAACCTGATGAGGCCTTGCGCAGAAACACTGCAAGCTTCTTTCAATTAAAAGTGTGAATATGGTTTTTAATTACATGCCCCAGCGACAACGTTGCAAGTTTATATTTTTAACATCATACTTCCTTGCCGGCCATTTTTTCTATATCTTTGCAAGGAAGCGAGGGAACATTTGTCCGCAAGCTCTACTTACTGCCAGTGCTGGTAATTTAGGAAGTAGTGTTTACTGTTTATCCGCTAAGTTAAATCAGTTAAAAACCTAAAGCAAAAATCTTTATGAAAACATTTATGGTAAACCTAAATGCTGTGAATTTTCCCTTTGTGTTTTCAGTCTGCTATATTGACTCATCCACAGAAATTTAATTCTATTTGTGGCATATGCTTCTTACATTGCACTCACTACAGAGGCCTATTTAGGTTCTACTGATGTCCATGAGAGGACCTCTCTGCTCACTGAAAATGATCCCACAAACCCCTTGGTCCATTGAGGGTGTTTTTATTTTGTATGATCCTTTTCATTTTGCAAAACCATTATTATCTGAAACAATTATATTACTGTAATAACTTATTTGTCACCCATTAATAAATGCATGTAACCTTGCAATAAGAAAACTACCTTAAACATTTTAACGTAGAATAGATCGTGCCACATAGACATAATTTACAGTTTGCATTTGCAAGAAGATAAAATTGCTTTTAGCATTTGAAGTGAATGATACCTGGATCATAGTTGAATCTCACCTCTTGACTGTCTCTTGTGTTTCTGAAGCTGTGGCCATGTGTGTGATGGAATTAATGAAAGCCCACAAAACAAAAGGCTTTATCCCTAAATCCTGTCTAACAGGTTTAAGGCCTGCAATGACATCTGCAACAGTTTAATATCTTTATCCGCCCTTTTATTTTCACGAAACTCACACACTGCATTTTGTTTATTTTAGTAGTGTTACCCTGCGCCTCCCTCTTTCCCCTCATTATTTCACGTGTAGGCGTTGTCAGTGAAAGCAATAAACCAAGATGCCCCTTGAGACAAAACTTGAGACGACACAATTCTTCCTGGAAACTTTAATTGTTTTGACAACTCCTCACAAGCCAGTGAAGGTCAAGTTCAACAGTGCAGCTGACAGTAATGTACAAGTGCCCTCTCACACTGGCAGGAGGGTGGTGAGGTAAATTCGGTGTTCAATGTCATGAAAAATAAAGGCTTTTGTTTCTCTTCACATTAACCATGGCTGCTGACTCTCCAACAGGGAAATCATTTAATATTTACCTAAAGACATTGCCTGTCTTAATACAATTGGTTGCTGTCCAAAAGGACAATGTTCACATAGTTCATCAATTCATAACCAAAGTTGAATGATTTCATCACGTCAATCATTAACTTCTCAAGGAGAAGCCCTGACCGCACAAATTGAAGAGACACTGTTTTGCTGTGATTCTTTTTTCTTTTTCAGGTATTACATTGTAAACGCTGTCAGGCGTGCTGTAACTCTCAGGTTCGCTTTTAAACGCGACTGCAATGTAACAGAATCAAATCAAAGATCAAACAGCAGACCGACCCATCGCTCCAAGCGGGTCAAAGTTGTCATAGTTAATGAGTACAAAACAATTCAGGAGGAAGCTAAGCAGGGCAAATGATAAAAGAACTTGTGTTGAACTCCACCACATATCTACACAGGGAGGGCTGCTTCAATGCACATTCAATATCTCTGCTCTGAGCCTGACATGCTACATATTAAACTATTCCAAAAACACTGCAAAGAGTTAACTGATATCGTCATGTGAGGACATTATTGGCAGAGCATAACCACGTTCATTCACTAAAGACTTAAAAGTGGAAACACAATATTTACATAACGACAAAAAAAGGTTTTAATAAAAATATCTTATAATTACAATAGTCTATTTTAAGCATATAAGTCTTCCTTTCTCATAATTTTATAGAACATTTGTGTCTCTATATGTACAATCTTAATTGTCTCGAATCAGAATTGTTCTTTTTTACAATATCAAACATTTTAAGATTCCAGGGATGACATCCCCGTTCAACACAAATCATCTATTTTAAACAATAGAACATAAACAGACATGTACAATGTACAACATTGTACAAAACATGTACAATGATTTTCGCAGTTTAGTAAAGCTTTAAACTGGAGTCATTTTTAGTTATTCTTTAAGCACAATTCACAAACAGTTTTTATAGCTGTTGACAGACGGATTTCCAACAAAAACTTCTCAGCCTGGGGATTCCAGATTTTCACTCTTTTAGAACAAATTCAACTGACAAGAAGTAAAGTTTGAGCAACTTAAACAGAAGGAAGGAGAGGGAGGCGTCTTACACGCGGATTCCTTGTTCAATGGAACCAAAAAAAGCTGATATGAACGGTGATTTTATTTGGGTTGAATTCCTCCCAGCGGTTTTGAAATCCCCTCGTGATTGTGCCTCCAGTTGGGTGTGAGTCCCTGGCGAAGCTTTGCTGGCTTTGGAGCGGCTCTGTGCAGCCTGCACACCTGTGGAGGGGATGAATAGCAGTGGGGGGAGGGAGGGAGGGGGGGGGGTGAGCTTCAGAGCTCCAGACTGACTGGCGCCACCGACAAAACAGAGGCCATGCTTGATCAACAACCCAAAACAAACCAGGTCAAACAACAACCACACTGCTGCTCCTCAGGCTGTTGGGCAAGTCTGGCAACAGACAGCCGAGGCTCTCAGAGAGGCTGTAAGCGTGTCTCACTGTAACACATACCAGAGGCATGCTTTTAGCCCGATCCAGGTGTGTTTAGATTCAGTGCTATTAATCTAACAGTGAAGCCAGGACAGCAGAAAGGAACTGCGAGGGAACGACAGAGAGTGAGTGAGAGCGAGAGAGGGAGGAAGGAGTGTGTGTGTGAACGAACGAGAGGGCACGCTGAGGTTTCAACCCTCTCTCCTTCCCAGATTGCTACACCGGTGACAGTTATTGCGCAAAGCACAGCTGCCTCTGAGGTCGGTGCCAATTTCATGTTCCTCAATGATTCCTCTCCCTGACATCTACTGGCCTCCCCAGAGCCCTCTGGAGATTGTCAATTTACACCACATATAGGCTACAATGATGGAGCTAATGGGGATGCTTCAATGACCACCACTTATGGTGTAGTCTACTGGCCACATGTGTATCTGTGATTTATAAACAGCAACCAAACTTCTGACTGTAACACACACACACACACACACACACAAACGTTTAAAATAATAAAAATACTAATGTTATTTTAAGTCAACTTACCAATGCAGTGCTTATATCTCAGCGGCATAAAATAGAGTCCTCCGGCTTTTTGACTATTGACGTCCTCTACAAAAAGAAAATAAAAAGAAGAAGAAAAAGAAACATGTCAAACGATTTAGCTGCCGTGGATAAGACTAAATGAAGGCAAGGCCTAAAGCCCTGCACACTGAATGACATACAGCAGAGCAGCAGAAAATGAGACGGCTATATCCCCCATAATAAATTCTCTTATAGCCTATTGAATAACAAATTGCTCTTATTGTGCGCAGTGGAGCGGGCTGAGGCACTTCACCAACCCCGGGGTAAGGTGGGCCTCTGACACGCACTGGCATTATCATGCAAATCATAAAGCCCGCAATCAAGTGCGCAATCTAATCCACGCCAAATGCGTTTTTACGCATGATTTTTTTTTTCAAAGCTGTGATATGAGGTGCACAGCATTTTGATCATTTTCTGTCTTCGCCCCCAACCCCCCAACACTGGAAGGACAATGACACATAACGGGCATCAGGCGCTTTGTCTGAGCCCGACTGAGGCGCTCTGGCTCAGGGAGGTGGGCTGCTGTACCGCAGGGTCCCCGGTGAGTCCCGGTGGGAGCCCGGGGAGGACCGGCGCTTACCTGGTGGTGGTCGACGTTGAGCACCGTCAGCGGTGTCCGGCTGGGGTTGGAGGCTGCTGGTGGGCAGGTCCCGGTCCGCTGTGGCTGTTTGTGGAGCGCAGGGTGCGTCTCCAGGGCCAGCTGCAGGTCCAGGATGTAGTCTATGACATGCTGGAGAATCTCCACTTTGCTGACTTTCTTATCCTGCGGAATGGTGGGCACCAGGCGCTTCAGCCGGCTGTAGCAGTCGTTCATGTCGTACTGCAGGCAGAACAGGTCCTCCTCCTCCATCCTGCACCGGGAGATGTTGAGGCTCTGCTTCGACAGGCAGTGAGCCTCGCTGCTGCTGGAGGAGGAGTCCTGGGGGCGGACTGGAGGAACAGCCTTCATCTTAGAAAACCAGCGGCTCGGAGAATAGCAACCGGGGGGGGGGGGGGCAACAAGAAAAAAATCTTAAAATTACACTACTGGCAGAAGGAGGCGTTTGGCAAAAGGCGTCTTCAACGCGGCGGCAACGCAGCGGAGAGGATCGGATGAACCGAGCGGCGGATTTGTGGTCTGTCAGCACATCCCGCGGAGCCGCACAGCTCCTCGCACTTCAGCAGGCTCGGTGTGAAGCGGATGGACAGACTCGCTGCATTTATAGAGGAGAGGGGAGGCGCCAAGCCAACCGGGTGACAGATCAGGGAGGAGAAGCTGGTCGATCACCGGCAGCCCGCTGCACCGCCGAGCCGCCGACGGAGCGCAGAGGAAGGCGTGTCGCTGCGGCGCGCTGCCTGGGGGCGAGAGAGAGAGAGAGAGAGAGAGAGAGAGAGAGAGAGCGGTGCCGTCACCGAGGAGAGAGAGAGAGAGAGAGAGAGAGAGACGCCTCAGGTGTCGTGACGTCCAGCCGGACGCGACGGCAGCTTCTGTCTGTGCAGGTCGGCGACGATCGGCGTCCGGCTGCACCTTCACTGACGCGTAATTACGCGCCGCCCCGCTCGGACCGACCGCTGCTGCGATGGACGATCCGGAGCCGAACCACCTGCTCAGGACGAAGGAAGCTGCCGGACCTCACAGAGGGAAGGTCACCCGGCAGCAGCCAGCAACACTTTAACGCCTCAGTAAAATAAAACACAATACAGGAGGCTACACCGATAATAGTGATAATATCACATTCCCATACCGATATGTGTCTGTTACAGTCAGCTGGGGCGTTTTTGACCTTATTGTCTATTGTTAGGATGTAATTCATGCCGCAGCCCTCCAGGGACTTGCGTCTTTGATTTGAGCCTTGTATCCTTGCTCGTGTACTTCATATCAGAGGAAATGGGTTCTCGAGGACGTGTCATTCTAGCTCCCCATCACCTCTGGATGCGTGCGTTGTTGTTATGACTTCATATGACTTCATATAGTCCAACCAACGTTGTCATTCTGCGTGCAGCTCCAGGCCGAGTTCCTTCCTCCAGCTGTGTGTTATTGTGCCGCTACATTCCTCCGCTGTCCGGGACGCGTCGCCGCTGCGCTCCGTCCCTCGCAGCCGCCTATTGAGTCGACCCGCCGGGCAGACTGCCTGGCGCCACACAGGGGCTCATCCATTCACACTCAGGTCCCTCTCCTCTCTTCCCCTCTCCTCCTTTCTTTCTTTCTTTCTTTCTTGCCAGGCAGGTTGCCAAGACAACATGGGAGCTACACTCAGCTTTAGTTCATACACGAATCCTGAGTGTTTTCCGTGCAGAATGCACAAGGGGTCTCCGAGGTCTGAGTCTAGCAGGGATGACACCCACCTCAGTGCCTCTTTGGAGGTTTAATGTCCCAAACTTTATGGGAACCACCACCGTCTCTTCTGTCATGAATATTGAACGGCTTAAATGGCTTTAAATGGGTATTTTCCTCTTCTCTCTGTCTTCCTCCCTCTGTCTCTCTCTTTCTCTGTTTTCTGTTGCCATGGGAAGTGACTGTTCTGCTCAGTAATGTGTGCAACAACGTTTGGTTCAAGGACAACTTCAAAAAGGTCAGTGGTATGAATCTTTGATGGAAGCCTTTCCACTAGCAACAGTGCACGAACCCTTGCCCATGACAAGCAGATGACGGACTACACACGTGGACAAAATTGTTGGTGCCCTTCCGTTAAAGGAGGAAAACCCCACAATGGTCACTGAAATATCTTGAAACTGACAAAAGTAGTAATAAATAGAAATTGACTGAAAATCAATGAATGAAAATCAGACATTGCTTTTGAATTTTGGTTCAACAGAATCATTTTAAAAAACAAACTAAGGAAACAGGCCTGGACAAAAATGATGGTACTCTTAACATCCTTTGTTGCACAACCTTTTCAGGCAATCACTGCAATCAAGCGATGTCTGTAACTCTCAGCGAGACATGTATTTTGGCCCACTCCTCGTGGGCACATTTTCAATTATTTGCATAGTGGAAAAGGTGCTGAGTGGGAAAAAAATCGGAATTTTACAATAAAAGTTTGTATGTTTGGTCGAGGTGGAAAAGTTGGCGCATCGATAGAAAATAAAATGCGACAGCACGCAATGGAAAGAGACGTGGCAAATAAATCATGATGCACATGAAGCTCGTGACAACATCACTCGAGCTTCCGCGCCACTGAGCACGCGAGCGATTGCAGCAGATGACAACAGATCTGTGAGGAGCCACGAGGAGACTGTAAACGTCCCCAAGAAACAATACATAAATGCCACGTGTCCATCACATTTTCAACAGGATTTTGGTGCTTTTGTCACAGTATAAACCCCTCCACCCCAGAGGCATGGCCTGTACACAGTTAGAAGAAAGTACAGGATTTTGTGAACGATTACAATGGTTAGCCAGCTTCTAGCAATTTACCAACCAGCACTACACGTTGTCTCTATGTCAGCAAGCCTCTGGAAACACATATTTCATGAGAATGCGCAGAAGAACTTTGCCGTGCGACTTGTGTGACCAGGCCTTGATATAACCGCTTTCTCTTCTTTTGTCCAAGTATTTGTGGTTAATTAAGGTTCAAGGAATAACCTTGTTAAAGGCATAGAGTTTAGTGTGTCCTGTGTGTGTGGCTAGTGTGTTTAAGCAGGAATGTAAACAAGGTGCACTTTGACTCTTTGTGCTCAGTGACCTTGTTACATTCTATTCTTGTCTGTCTTTACCCGTGTACTCAGTCAATGATGCATAGATTGACCTCAAGTTTAACACAAGCAATAATTCAAAGTTGGTATGAACACAGGTGGAAACATGAGTGTGCATTATCTCTTTGCCCTTCTGTCTTTGTGTTTGCTTTCTAGTGCTTCCTGTGCACACACTTCTCTAATTGTGGCCCTTCTGGCTCTACTTCCCTAAAGGTTTATAGCGGTGCTGACTGGGGACTGGAGCTCGGTAACTAGAGACTCATTACCAGATAAACCTGATAGGTGAAGCTCTCTGTTTGTTGTGGCTACACAGTGTGGAGACAAAGCTCACACTACTAACTTAACCAGTCTGCTCTTTCTGACAAGACTGCATGTGTGCAGTTCAGGAGAGAAACAGCGAGTCACTGGAGAAAGTCTTGCATTAGTAGTATTTCAACAAAATCTTTGGTGGTTGGCCAACAGTGCAGAAACCATGTACAAAGTGGAAATTGCATGATGGCCACATCTGTGCAAGAGGTTTCCCTGGGATGTGGTTGAAGTTGTGATGGCTGGTGACACACACACAGTCTCAGGTGACAAAGGTGGCCCAACACCTCCCATTCCCTCATGGTTTTAAAACAGGAGATAATCACTGAGCAACTTATGATGGTATTCAACAATAATAATAAGGCCTACCACCTTACACCACGTTTGTCTTTTAAAATGTTGGATTTCTGTTTAGGTTGAAGGGACGTTTAGGCATCGTGAGGATGACAATAGGGTTTTTGAGCATTATAATCCCTTAAAGCCTGAAATGGAAAAGAAGATGCATTGTATGAAACATAGAAAAGAAGCCATTATTAATACAAAAACATGTTTCAGTAAGGTCTTAACTGAAGGCATCCAGGATTCATGGCAGGTTTGAAAAATAATATTTAATTCCATTGGCTAACAAAGTTATGTGGAAGGCTGAGTCATTAGCCACAAAGAATGTATTTTTGATCCCAGTGTACACACATAGACATGTTGTATCCAGACGTAGGGTTATGAGGTAACACAGTATATATTATAATATGTATATATATATATATATATATAATATAATAATAATATTCCAAAATTTAAAAACCCCACAGAGCATCATTTCATTTTAAATTGAACCTTTCCAAAACGACGTGTGTATTCTCACGTGGTCCAGTACCAGAACGGTTATAGGTGGATTAGACACTTGGGGGTCACGTTTGGGCAATGAGTAAAAATGTCTTGAGACTCAAATTTAAAGTCTGAATTCTCAGCAATTATAAACTTTACATTGTTAATAGCAAGATTGCTTCTTAAGCGCAATGAACAAATACCAAATAAACAACTAGCTGCTATTTGTAACTCCAAATAGCCTACAGCCATGGACAGATTGTGAGACAGTGGGCTCCTGGACAGACACATGTAAAATGCCCCTGCACCCCCTCCTACATAGAGCAAGACACACAGGCTGAAAGAGGCATAAAACTCACAACATGCCTCTGTCCCTCATGAGCATCACAGCCACCTCGGAAACCCTCCACATGAAAGCTCACATTCTCCGAAACCGTCACTATACACTATCTCATGACTCTTGAACTCAGACCCAGCTGTGCAGGTTGGTTGTCTGGTTGTGGTTTTGATGGGTGACAGAACAGTCCAGAATAACGCTTGTAAAAATTACCCAACAGGTGGACTGGCTTTCTGTTATTCGGTCTGTCTGGTTGTGCTCTTTCTCTGTGTGTCCAAGTGGCACAGCTTGCACAACAGTTTTTAATCCCTCAAAGTATATCTTAACATTTGCATGTACAGTTTTTACTATCTATCAGGTGTGGGAGAGCTGCTGGTATCTTCTGAACACAGGTCTGTCCTCGTCAGCTGGCTCAGCTGTGGTTGTGACGGGTGGTGGCCACACTATTTTTCTTGTTCTCTCCAGGTGACACAGTTTGCACAATATGCCTTATTCCCTGATGGCCTCACAGCTAAACACAACAGCCCTCTCTGTGTCATTTACACAGGTGCATTCACTGTTTACCCTGTGCAACCTGAGTAACCATCCACACACACACACACACACACACACACACACACACACACAAATGCATACACACCTACTTCCAAACACACACACAAGTGCATCACGAGAGACACCTTAAAGATAGAGCAGCTAAATTGACTTTACGCTTTTTCACTGTCAAAAAAAAACAAAAAAAACCTGCAACAAGATGGAAAATGTGCTTCGGAGTAAAAATAGAGTAAAAAGGAAAGAAACTCGACTCTCCCCGCAGACAGGCGTGCCATGTGCCGGTCCACCTGTGGGGTTTGTGTTTAGTAGCCATGATCTATTCTCATATTAACTGTGCTGAAAGTGGGAGCTGTGTTCTGGGCCACACTCATTTAGGTCAGAAGCAGTTCAGTCAAGTCTAAAAGCATTATTCACTGCTTTCTTGTCATCGCCACTGGGAGTTTTTCATATTTCCCCCAGCTGCTACTTTCACTTCCCCGTTTCCCACTGTGGTCACATCAAATGCTCCTGACCTGGCGTTTTGGATTCCGCTCAGTTGTGCCGTGTCCTGGTTGCACTCCAAACTCTGGGCCCAACAGCATGTAGGTGCAGACAGATATTTGTGTGTGTGTGTGTGGTGTTCTCTTTGTGTTTGCGATGGTCTCTCTCTCTGTGTGTGTATGTGTGAATGACAACAGGTGCACCTTTGTTGCATCCTGGTGTGCAGCTGCTGCCCTGCTTGTTGTCTCTTCTGCTAGCATCTGAACCTAAATCCTCACTTCATTCAGGTTAAGGTTTGTACAATATTTCATCAACCTTTTTGAACCACAGCAGCCCTACATGGACACTGTTCTTCACATGACCCCTCCGTGCTCACCCACACCCCATACAGTATATATCACATATGACACATATAAACGAATAAATGATATAATACAGGCCTGTTCAAAGGTCAATAAAAGCAAAAGTCAGCTGTTTATCTGTATGCTGCAGGGCTCAATTGCAGAAAAATATTCAACTTAAAGGTCCCATACAATGAAAATGCGTTTCGATTGTGTTTTGTGTTTTTTATAAATAAAAATAAAATAAAAGCTGTGTAAATACGAAGTCGCTTACTACTGCCAATCCTCTACCACCCCAACAACAAGATGGCCTCTCAGCTTTACAAGCCAGGAAGAATTGTCTCCATTTGCTACGTCGAAACCAGAAAACCAATGGTCGTTGAGCTAAAAATGTTCTAAACCCCTCACTGCCCCCTTCTTTTCACGTTAGCCATTGTGGAGCCGGAGATTAGTCATGTCACTAAAAACCGGCCATGAAAAGTTCAATATTACTGGCTGCATATCATCCGATAAATCACTACACAGCCTCCCAAACGAGACGAATATCACAGACAAGTGGATGGATTCCATTTTTGGAGACTTACCTCGACCTGCCCCAAGTCAGCTTTTTCTGTGAATATAGCTGTACATTCATATTGTGATGCAGTCTTTCGAGCAAAGCAGAGTTACTGAACTTTGTGTAGATAGAGTTTGCTGATTATAGTGACACAAATAGTAGTATTACCACCCTACCGCCAACCTGACCCATTTCCTAACATATCTAGAATTATGCTTAGGGATCCATTAGACAATGTTTCTATATTAAATTAAAGTGGTGGAAAATGACATGATACTGAAAGTGTTATCTTTGCCATCAATTCCTGTAAGGTAATATCAGAGCTCATAGTTGTATGTTTTTTCTTAGGTCCCTGCTGCTCTGCTCTCGTTTGCCTGAGCTGTGCAGGCGGATACTGCAGCTGCAGGTGGAAAAAGCAACGCCCTCCTCGAACCAGAGCTGCTGAAAACCATTCGGACCCTGAGCTGCGTAGACATACTGTCCCTGTCCCTCCAATGTGAAATTCCCCCTTAAAGATGACACGGCGAGCGGCAATTAACTCGAATGCTTCCCTTTCCCGTAGTTGTGTGCTTTCTCTCCTCTCTCTCTCCTTCTGTTGCTTTCTGCAGGTATTTCAGCTGTAGAGTCTGGATCTGTAGAATCTGGATCTGTAGAGTCTGGATCTGTGGTTGCAGCCACCTGCTGGCCCCATGTTCCTGCTGTTATTCTTATTGCTCTTATTATTAGTATTACTTTTGCTATATTGCTACTAGTATTATTTTTTATTAATATTAACATTAATACCATTTTCCACTACTATTAATTTTTTCTCTATATTGAACCGTAGTGTAATACTGTGTGTTCTGCTCCCCCCCCCCGCCCCCCATCTCTTTCAACCCAACCAGTCGAGCCAGTTGACCCGCCTAGGTCCTGGTTCTGGTTCTGCTCGAGGTTTCTGCCTGTTAAAAGGGAGTTTTCCTTGCCACTGTCTTCTAGTGCTGCTCATGGTTGGAATTGTTGGGTCTCTGTACATAAAGAGTCGGTGTGGACCTGCTCTGTGAAACAGTGCCCTGAGAGAACTTTGTTATGATATAGCGCTTTATAAATAAAACACTGGGAAAGTAAATTGAATTGAATAATTCTATTGAAGGAAGTGCTAACAGATGTAACGAGAAAGCAAAGGACACGTGTTGCTTTGTTGTTGCAGCCTGGGGGGTTGATTGTGAAGTAGTTTATTTATTCTTACCCAATATGTCCTCTGAAATCAGCAGCTTAGATGGAGAAATATTTACCAGTACATTCCAAATTATTGACAAGTACTTATATCACATCATGAATGTATTCATTTATATATATATTATGTTCCGTAGCTAACACTGTTTGACACCTCCTGCACATAGAGCCTATGGATCTACAGCCGTGAAATGTTATCCCAGAAGAGCCTGGTAGCCTTTGGTAGGTAGAGGCTCATGTCTCCTGATGCTGCAGTCCAGGGCACCCACATGTGCTGAATGGGCTGAAGTGGCTTTCTGCTGTGCATGTGCCGCCATGGCTTGCTTTCTCACCTGACCTCAACCCCACTGAGCACTTCTGCCCTGGATTACACGAGTGGGATAACATTGCTCACAGCTGCAGATTTTCATACTAAACGTGAATCACCAGCTAAATTAAAGCTCACTTTCTCATGTCTCTGATTCGCAGAGGCCCATAAACAGCCCTGTAAATATTCATTGCATTCTGCAGTGAATAAGAGTGGAGGCAGACGGGTTCCAGGCCTGGGTGGTTCACCATGCACTGTGGTGGGCCAGGAAGAACTACTAAATTACATTTGCCAGTGATAATAAAAACAAAAAATGTGGGAACAAAGAGAAAAAGGTGATACTGTTTTGAGCACATATGGTTCCCACCTTTATTTCATGTACTCTCACCCTCTATGGACCCTTTCAACAATTGTATTATTTTTATGGATGCAGTGAAATAAACCAGATAACTGTAACCTGAGGTGTTTCTCTGCAGCACACGTTCTCCACCCCGATGGGCGTCAGTGCAGAAAGGTAAACGTCGGCTGAAATGTGAAACGGGGGGAAAACAATCTTCTTTTCATGGAGTAAGTGGTTTTAATTATCTGTGAAAACTAAATTTAATCTATGATGAAATATTTCACTGTTAAATCTTGATCCACATGCTTTCAAATATTTTCCAATTTCTGACTAAGTGAGGCAGCAACAGCGTGCGGGTCCACAGCAGCCAAGCTTGGTAGCTAGCTATGCTAGCTGTCCACTTGTCTAGCTTCGGATAACAATAACCGTCGTTATCTAAAACGTTACGTAAAAATTAAAAAAAACACACTCAACTTACCACTCTGAAATGTCCTGCTGCCCTCTCGTAAAGTGCTGCTGCTGGTCCTCTTGCTCTGAATGATCTGAATCTTATTCAGGCTCAAAATGGTAAGGGCTTACCGCTCCTGCCGCCATGTTCACCGTAACCTTCCGCTATAATCTGGTTCCAGGCCGCCTTGTGATTTGATTTGTGCTTAGCCAATCAGAGGATTTGCTGATAAATACAACGCGGTTACTTCCACCTAGCAGCAAGATCCGACCGTGTGCGGCAGGGACAGAAAGCGACCCTCAGAAAAGTGGGGGGGGATTAAATCAATACTTTTTATTTTTAAAACACCATAACAAAAGTGTTTAATAGATACACGTAAATGGTACAGATATAACTATAACTGTTACAATATGGGACAATTAAATTAAACTATGACATGTTAATTGGTTAAATGTGTTTCTTTTGTTCTATTTGAAAGTGAAATGACATTTCAGGTATTGAAGAACAAAAAGGACGCACTTGTATGTTTTGTTTCTATGTCGCTGTATGTGTTAATGGCTGAAGGCATGTCGCTTGAGATTTCCCCCCTGCGGATGAGAGATTCCAGCTATCTTTCCTTCTCCACAAAAAGCTGTAAGACAAGCATCTTTCACTGTACAGTCTGAATTGAATTATTTTGGCCATCTTAGGCTCAGTCGTCTCAGATTGTGTGAGGTGTGTCACCATGTCTTTGAGCTCTATCTGCAGTGATAAGCCTTTCCATCCCCTGCTCTCACAGTCCCTATATCTGACTGTTGTGCACCTGGGAAACGTGCGTGCAGGAAAGCATGTTACTTTTACAACCAGCTGTTTTACAATGTGAGCTGTGGTCTTAGCTGTGACCTAACTGCATATTTAACAGCATTTTAAATATAACAAGTTCAATGTTTACTGGTTATTTCTCAAAAAAAAAAAATGTATACTAAAAATATACAGTAAATGGAAAAAATGGAAACAAATATTGCAGCACACTAGGCGGCCTGTCCTTAGGACACTATAGGGTACTGCAGCAACCACTGCTGTAGACAGTACACTTCTTTTCAGACATGATGCACTGCTCTTGCAGACATGGGCCAATCAAATGTATTCTTGCTAGGCAGATAAATGTAAATGTCCTGGAGATTTATCTTTTCTTCTATCACCATCATGGAGCACAGAAAAGCACATCTAAATCGAGAAACTGGACAACGGTTCCATGAGAGTATTTGTTAACTTGCCAAAGTGCTGAAAACATACAATAGACCCACAAACTCAACCACGTGTTATCCACTGCAGCGTGATAATAACGCTTAAGCATATGGTATGTTAAGAAATAGTAGGAGACTAACATTATCTCAACAGTGAGAAATGAGCTCTAAATGAGCTCCATTTAGCTATTAAAGCTAATTGTAAATGATGGGTAACCCAGTCTGGTGTTAAAAGAAAATCAGGAAATGACGAAAGGAATTACAAACTCATGAATGAGCAGTGGGTTCGTTCTCTGGAGGGGGTGGGGGGCAATGGCGTTAGGCTTACTGTGTGTACATGCAAACCATTGTGAATTAGATTAATATCTTTAATGCACACCTGAAATTGCACTGGAAGCATACATCAGCTGGTGTCTTTTCATTTTTCAACATGATCTTGTCTGTGAATATTACTAGTCATGCACTATGACTAGGTGACACGTGGGTGATGAGTATGATTATGTTGACCAGCGGGAGAATCTCTTCATACATACTTCATTTGGTGCAAGTTGTTGTGGTTGAGTTGGTCAGAGTGCACTTCTTACTACACTGCAAGAAACTGAAGAACGACCTGCCCTGATGAACATTCAGAGAAGGCTAAAATATACAAGCCTGCACCCAGTGTGCAGTATCTGTCAGTGTGCAGTTTATGTGATTACAATTTGCTGATGACCCATATGTAGGGAAATGAATTTGAAAGGATGATAGTAAAAAGAATAATAATACTGTAAATAGTAATAATGTCTTTCCAATTAAAACAAATTGCTTGGCAGGTGGACAGACCATATCACAAAGGGTTGAACTTTAAAGCATGAAGCCGGTGATATTCTATATTACTCTTAATTGTTAACAAATCCCATCAACAACGGGATGAGCTGGGAAGTGTTGCTGGGGAGAGGGACGTGTGAATAACCCTGCTTAGCCTGTTGCCTCCGCGACCCGGCCCCGGATAAGCGGAGGAAAATGGATGGGTGGATGGATCAACAAAAAAAAGTATTTTGTGTGTGTATCCAAAGGCTGATAGATGTTCTTCCTCTGTGCCATAAAGCACTATTTACTCTTGTTTGAGTAACATTTGCTTTAAACTACAGCTGACCAGCTGTTTTAGGAAATTAGTGAGCCTTTTTAAAAAATAAAACTATGATCTTTGTGACACATTACTCAAGATGTATGTCTTCAGTGAGACCAAATGGGCTTGGGGCTGAGTGTCACAAAAGAACACCAGCCTTGTCCCTTAACAGTAGGTCCATACACATCATACTGGTCAGGCAATTGTTGACTTTATAAGAGTGCTTTATTAAGTTACCTCATGAAAAGTCATTGCAGCCACTTATACGCCACAATCATTTTCAAGTATCTTTAGAATAACCCTTAGCTTTATTGACAGACCATCATCTGATTAGACTGACTAGTCTGAGCCCAGTATATCTCTGCACTCCAGACTTTGAGACCTCGCTGCAGGTTTCACTTGCATAGAGACTCCTTCTTTTCCACCAGTCTTCCTCAGACATGTTTAATCTGCAGCATGGGAGGAATGGGAGAAATAAAGGAGTCTAATTCCCCAGAGAAAGGACAGATGACGACCACCAGTGTCAGAGTTAATGAGGGACTCGACCCTGTGACCTGCAGGGTCAGTAGAAGGTCTATGATGAAGTATGTTGACGGATTACAGCCTTTATGTTACTGCTCGCCTACTTAGCACAACAGACTGTTAGACGTGAAAAGGCAGCAGTTGATGGACATTGATTGATATGTTGATTGATCGCTTTGGACAGCTAATCAGTTGACATGGTGGACTGTTGATTTTGATGATATGATGAAGACTTTTTTGTTTGTGATTTCTTTTTAATTTGTATTATTACGTAATACTAGATTGGCAGTCTATTTTGATATGAAAACATGTTTTTCCTGTTTATTCTTTGCTCTGGAATGTGGAAATTCCAGTGTAGACCCTCGGCCCCTTTTCATTAGCAAAAGTTCCCATACACAGCCTCATACTTTACGCGCGCTTTTCTTGCCTGGATAAAAACCCTCCCTTTCACTCTGTTCTTCCTGGAACCTCCCACCACAGCCGCCCCACCTCCCCACCCTTTCTAAAGGTTTTTTTCCTTCTTGGTGGGACTTTAAGGAAGAATGTCATTCAACACATTCAACGGCGCACCCCCAAATCTCTGCTGCAAACATGTTCCCGCTGATTCTCTCAAAGAATTAATTGCTCCAAATAATCTCACCATCTGGTTGTGGAGGCCCATACCTACGAGGCTGCTTGCATTACGGAGGATGGGGCCTATTCAAGGCGCCCGCAATGCTGCTGTGGTGCAGAGAGAGAGAGAGAGAGAGAGAGAGAGAGAGAGAGAGAGAGAGAGCGAGAGAGAGAGAGAGAGAGAGAGAGAGAGAGAGCGAGAGAGAGAGAGAGAGAGAGAGGTGCTGAGGCTTGCCAAGAGGAGCTGAAAAGAGGAGGGAATGACAAAGACCACCATCTGCTCCTTGTCTTTCTTGTCGGCGACCCCGGATGCTAGCAGAGACCCTGCATCTCTATGATCCAACTGCAGACCACTGACTGGAATGTTATTGAGAGAGATGACGGGGAGAAGGAGGAAGGCAGTAAGTGAGTAAGAAAGAAAGAACGAAATGAGTCTTGAGAGTGGTTGAATCCTACTTCTCTCATCATTTCACTGCCCCCGCCCTCCTGGTGGTATCTTCAGCTCTTCTTTAGCACACCATTAAACACTCATCCAAATGTTACACAAACTTTGAAACATTGCAAAAGATAAAATGCAAATCAGGTGTGTTTTCACAAACTAGGTTGAAGGTTGAATCTCTCCTGATGTCAGAAAAACACAGATTCACAAACACCCCGATGCTCACAGCTTGTTGCGCAGCCGACATGGAACGAGTCATCAAGCCCATTACGGATCCCAACACAACATTATTATTTATTAAAGTCAAAATTACATTTAAATTAACTGTTGATGCATATATATCCTTGGTGATGTTTGTGTACCTATTTGAGCAATTGTAATAAACAAAAAAAAAGAAAATTACATTTATTTTTCTGCAGTGCCACTTACATCAATGTTCTCCAGGCGGCCTGAACTTTTGGTTCAGTACTGTAATTTGATCGGTGCAATATCTTTGTGAGTAGCCACTAAAAAGTTTGTTATATTACATCAGTTCCAGCAGAACTACAGGCAGTTATCCAGAGACAAGAATTGACCGAAACATTGCATGCATTGCGGGCATAAACACATAAACGTATACGTCTAACACCAGGCATAGACTTACCGGGTCATGCCTACCTGACTCAACTGAAAGCTCAGTTCAGTCCATTTCAAAACCAGCAGGAACAAAACGATGGCCTACAAGGCCTCGTAACTACAAGCACTACTCCTACCACGGTCAACGTAGACCTACGGAGTCATTTACTCTCCGTCAACGGCTTGACCGTTCTATGCACGACACACTTAGCGCCTAAAAATACTTACCGCCTTAAACTTACCCTCTGAGGAGGTTATCTGGGATGTTTCCTAACAGCCCAGTAAAAACCCTTTATTAGGTTCAGGCGACCGAGTGCGTAACCTCAATACTCCTTGGCTTAGTTTCAAACAAATTGGCTACGGGACACACCCTAAGAAATGATCAAACTTAGGAGGGCCTTCCTTGGGTGAGAGTGTCTAGTGGTAATGGCCGAAACGCTCAATGACCCTGAGGTCCACTACTGATGATGTGTCCCACAATTGTGAGCATTGAAACATGCAAATAGTACAAGCTTAATATTTGGGCATCTTCAAACTTTGGTTTACATCACGCTTACTTTAGCCGAATGGTCACCGGGCCTGCTCCGACACAGTTGTCCCGTGGACTGTGTCGGGGACTTCCCCAACCTGAACCCCTTCCCTGGGGCCGTTCTCTAACCATAACCACATTCAAGGGATGCCTAAACTTAACCCTAGCTTTAACCAAATCCATCTTGTTTCAATTCCTAACCCTAAGACCTCTACCCCTAACCATTTTGATTTAAAACCTAACGGGGGCCGACGTTGTTGTTAGCCGTTGCTTAGTCTCGGATGTTAGCAAGCTAGGCAAACTAGCTTCCACTTTTCGAGTGAAATACAATTATAACAGTACCATGGTTCCTCTCAAATGTTCAATATTATAAAGGAATAAACATCTCAAATCGCTAACGCTACATAACCGGCGCTATGTTGGCTTGTTGAAAAAGGGGGCAGTCAAATGTCAAGGAAACCCAGGGGTCCAAAAACTGGGACTTTGTCTCCAAACACATTTGGTTCATCACAATTTGAAGGAAATACAATGTCAGTAGAATGTAGAACTTTTTGCAACAAGAAATATGAGCTTTTCACCACAACAAAATATATGGATGTGAATGTTTTCCACTGTCTTCCTCCACCTTGTGACTATTGTCTTGCAAAGAGGCCAGAGACGGGATTATGTTGTGACTGCTTTCCATAATGAGAACAGGCGGCCCATGCAGGTATCCCCCCCCTTCAAATTAATTCTATTAACCCATTCACTCTTCATTGCTTTTCTTGTCTATTCCAGCACTCTACAGGAGACGATTCATCTGATTTTAGAATTGAATCTCTGAATCCATTTAAATCATTTCTTTTTCCACTTTCTGACTTTGAGGACCACAATGACCCCAATAAGGTCTCTAAAATTTCTGTTTGTATCGATTGTCACATCTTCCCTAGAGTCCCTTCGGGCTTGTCTTCCCTTTGTCTTTTTATTTTGGCAAAAAATTGATTTTCCTCTGTATTTTGCCACACAGTGAAGCACCTCCCCACCCACCCCCCCACCATCCCATTCAATAAGGGCTCTGAACAAAAAGAAAAACAAATGTTTGTCTGTGTGTGTGTATTGTGGGGGGTGGAGGTTCAGATCCACTTGTGGTGTTCGGAATGTGTTGTGGTATGTGATGGAAACGATAGCGGCTGAATGAAGGTTTGGTGCCCTATAGTGTGTGCAGTGTGGGCGGCTGCTGTTGCAGCCTTTCTTGTGTGTGCCGTGTGTGTGTATGTGTGTGTTCTTTGTGCTGCAGGGTGTTTGTGCCCTCTCCACCTCCACACCCCTGGGAAAGTGTAACAGGTGTCCCTTCCAGTGCAGCAGCAGTGGCAGGGCTGAGGGGCTGAAGGCAGGCAGGCAGGGTGCGCTGACCTCCCTCTGGGTGCTGTGGCCCAGCATGCATCTTGACCCTGAAACCAGCCCCTAACCACCAGCCTCTGGCTCCAGTGCCATTTCTGAGGAAAAAAAAGACAGAGCGTGGTGCTAATTCCCTATTATCATAACAATCGAACAGGCAGATCACATACAATACCGAAAATATAGTTTCACCACAGAGCTGCGGGCAACACACTTCACCTCTCTGTACTGGTTTGCTGTCAGACTTCATCCATGTTACAAACTATAAAAACCCAATTACTTGAATGGTTGTAGAGCTGAAACAATTAGTCTATTAATCCTTTATATCATTTTGGATATTTTGGTTTTGGTCTGTTGCTTTTAACGATAGAAGCAATTTCAGACCTTGGGCATTTTTTTACTATTTTGTGTGTTTCCCGAAAGCAGTAATCCAACAAACACACCCACTTCGAACAGCGATTTCAAGAAAATAGGGAAACTATTATTCTCTTTCAAGCTCTCTTTTTTCATTCTTCACACTGCTTCTCTCTCATTTTGTGTGTGTACAAATGAGTGCAACTCCATGATTGCCTTTGGGGAAAGACTGTCCAAACTGTGTGCCGTTATCTTGGATTGAACAACTATCATATCCCCTCTCTATGATGGCAGGCCATTTACCCTTCCAGTGTGTCCACTTTGAATCGCTATAAATACTTTTCAATCTAAAAACACAATTTGGACGACACTTATACAGACTACTTTGTTTCAAGCACACTCCAGCCTTCAGGTTTTGAGTTTGTTTTGTGATTACAGTTTCCAGGGTCAAGAATGAAGTTTCATACTAAAAAACGTTTTAGGCGCAGCCCTAAAGAGGTGCGTTGTATATGTATACTATTCTGAAAATGAAACAGGTGCGTCAAAATTCAGCTGTTACTTTTCACACATCTCCCACAACCTACTTGCATTCAAAACATTTGACATATCATTGGGGGCTTCACACAATCTACTTTTTTAGGCGTAATAATACAATGCACAGGTTTCTTCTACAGTCCTGTGTTTTATATCCCACCACACGAGTAGTATGCTTTGGCAGAGCATCCACGCAGGAACGTAGAGATTTTCAAAAATGCCTGCCTGGTCTTGAGTCCAAACAGCTTTATTTGGATGCAGCGAAACTATCTGAAATAAAAGATGTGGCGTAAGAAAGGCTTATTTTCAGAGGTAGGGCTCAAAGCATGCGCTGTTGGTACCCGGAGCTCTAGACAGATCCTGAAGTCGTGTTTGCAGTGCAGGGAGAGGAGCCAGCACAGATGGTTAGGTACCAAAGGAAGCTGACTTTTTCTCATGCCTTTAAATGGGAGCACTCTCTTTCTTAGCTAATATTTAGCTCCTTCAAATGCTAATGGAGTGGCTTCGCTCTCCAAGGTTAGCATAACAACTATGGGAAAGCCTTTAGATCTCAGACATTTGTTTACCAGATGAAAGAGCCTGCACATCGTAAGAGCAGAGAGAGAGAGAGAGTCAGGCCTCTCAGCATTATATCTCCAGAACTACCCCCAGTCAATTTCAAGTTACAAGGCTGCACTATATGTGCCATTTAACAGTTAATTTCCCCCAACACTTATTTTCCTCTCTGATGATTTTGAGAGGAAACAATTTGCATGCTTTAATGTGATGTCACATTGCATATGTGTGTGTGTGTGTATGTGGGAAGTGGGATTCTGTATAACAATAAATAAAGGCTGGGAGAACAGATAGCTGCATATCTTGAATATACTGTTATTATCCTAAAAAGTTAGAAAAATAAATCAGCAATGCTTGGTATGTTTTTTTTATAATTTATTTATATCACATCACAGATTATTTTGATAGAACAGCATGTTTAATTTTGTGTCTTTTTTGTAATTTGAGCTTTTCTACTTTTCCCACAAACCTCTTACAATTACTAAAGACATTTGCATTTTCAGTATAAACAAAAATTTGGGCTCCAGAATCTTTCTGCCTTTTTTTTATTTAAGGAAAAACACAGTTTGTGCTGTATCCACAATCTGCTTTGATTCTGTTTTTAGCTCCATTTGATCCATTGTTAAGTGAAAGAAAAATGATTTATATCACCATGGAAACACCAATAGCGAGCACAAAATACTCAATAAGAAAACCAAAATGCCAGATCCAAAAAAAAGCAGCTTTCGTTTTGATCAGAGCTCTCAAATGTTATTGACGTGTGCTAGTTCTATGACTTAAAAGACAATCCTTCTTTCTGAGAGATAACCTGAATTATTTAATATGTATCAAAAGAGAAAAAATATGGCCCATAAAAAGGTCCACTATAAGTAGCAGCATTTCCCCCACTGAACAGTTTCAGCGGCAAACAACTCATATTATACTTCAAAACTGTAATAAAGCACTATCTTTTCAGCATCTCTGTAATGCATTATTCACTTCCAGTTGCCAAGAGGAGACTCTAGAGGATGGTTAAGAACCCACTACAATATTTATGTAGTATGCTGCAGTGCTGCCACACACACACACACACACACACGCACACACGCACACACGCACACAAACCCTAGTGTTTGCTGCCAAGAATCCATATGGATAGAATACCTATATCTCTGTTGATTAACAACATAAAACTCTTAGCCTACACCGTTAGTGGGTTTGTTCTGTATGTGGCAGACACTAGGTGGTAATTGTTGTATGTAATGTCTTTAGGATTATTCCCTTTTATGTCACACTATCACTTTCCCCCCTGGCATTGGCCCACATACTGTAGAATGTTGATGTCTGTTTCAGGATCCAGGCCATCCATGACTTCTTTCACATGGGATTTCTATACTAGGAGCATTCTCAGTGATGATCTATTTGAAAATGGGAGCTAGAAAACACATTCCTTAGAGATGCTAAATATATTTCTGAAGAGGCTCGGAAAGCACGTTTGATTAAAGAGTGCGGCCCCATAGCCCGTGTACTGCATCAAACTCCTCAATGTGGCAGAGCCGAGTTTAACTCCGCAGATCATTAATGATAATGATGTATGCTGTATGGTAATGATGTGGACATTGCAGGTCATCAGATGATCATGATGATGGCTACTCTGCTTGGCTAACGAGACAGAAACCTCCGGATCCTATAGGTGTGTGGAGAAAATCCTACAAATCCTACAAACATTTTTGGGGAAGACATACCTGATCCCATGTGTTTAGAGCAGCAATGAAATGTTGCAGATTTAGTGTTAATAATAGTTGTGCTTTTATCAGTAATGAAGCAATAAGACAAAATGTAAAATGCAAAGGCAAAAAATCCCCAGGTGAGCTGAAATGGTACTGTTAGGACTCCACAGTACACTGCTGATCCAAGAAATGTGTGGGTCAATCATCAGTGTGAAAGGTTCCATCTGGGTTAAGTCGACCCAACAAAACAACTCTGGTCAAGTTCACGGTTGAGAGCTGGGTCAAGCTCCGCTCTGCTCAGTGTAAAAGTTCAGGTTTATACCTGAGACGCTTCATTTCCACATCCCAGCCCCCTACAAGGGATGAAGCCAGATCAGCATTTAACAGTTGGTCACTGTAACTGTGCTATAAGTAGTTTCCACTGTATTAAGATATTAATGACCATTTAATAGTTTCAAATTAGGACTTCAACTGTAAAATTCCTCTTAAGGCCAGTTCAGACCAAAGATTCACCTGCGAGACGAAACCCCAGGGAAAAAGCAGCGGTGTGAACTGGTCTGTCTCAGCTCATCTCAAACCGGTGGACGGCGTCTTCTGTGACTCGGGTTGTCATGTCACCAGAGGCTGGTTTTAGAACACAAGGCACATCATGTGTTTCAACAGCCAATCAGCTCATAGCTAAGTCAGCTGTTCATCTCAACCCTCTTGCTTTTTTTATGTTTTCGCCATTTCATCAATACTAGAAATGCAGCTGTAGCAAGTAACTCACTATCGCTATCCTCAGTAAGGCACTACAAATTATATCATTATATCATATTACAAAAACTACCTGAAATATATATACCTATACAAATGCTGTTTAAATAGTTTGTTTATAGTAATCAAGTAGTCCGCTTATAGTGTTCATTTTGGGTCTTTTCATACATTTTTTACTCATTACTCCCATGGTTCTTGCGGTAACCCACCTGCTTCCAGATAGCTACCTGAGGTTGGTGCATGAGAGGAAAAGAAAGGAATTTTCTTTCATTCAAAATCATAGTCTCCTCGAAGCTCATGACAAACATTCAATAACAAACCAATGAGATGCAGCAGTGAAATTTTGTGTTTTATAAAGTTCACTAACCTTCAATTCCCTATGTAGGCTTTACAGTCCTACACACCTCTCCATACAGGATCTCAGCCAAACTCTGCTTTTATACCTTTTTTTTTGGCCATTTTGGCACAAATGTCACTGCACATGAACAGTGCAAGCTGCCGGTTGCTTTACAAGCTTGTTTTGGTACAAGAACATGCAACACTTCTCGCAGGATTCACTGGGTCATCTACCTCCAGAACTTCAGTCATTATTGATTGGCGGCTCAGTGTAGTCTAGTGTGTTCACTCAGTTGCCAAAAAACCCCTGTGTAAGTTGGTGGAAACATCCTAATGTATAATGTGCCTTTGTAAGTTTAAGCCAGTCTTCAGGTTTCAGACGTTCAGACTGAAAACAGCCCTGTGTTGATAAAATGTTGTGTTGATGGGGGGGGTTCTACTGACCCCACTGGTCACCGCTTTTTCGCCATGTTTTTGGGAGCTGGAGAGGACAGAGGAATCATGAACTTGATCCTCTGGGGGTTCCTTTCCAGATGACCTGCCAGGTGACATCCCGCTCCATCGCCTGTTCCCAGGCACCCTGTTGTCGCATGGCCGCAAGCGCTTCCACCTCTTCTTCCCGCTGGCAGTTTCGTATCGGGTCCCGTCCTGCCCTGTGTCATACTCCCAAGAAGAACCTTGTGCTCCAGCTGAGCGTCTGCCTGCTGGACTGCCACAGCCGCCGTCCACTTTCTCCCCATACTTGCGGTCATCCCTGCACCAGCCACTTTGTGTCCATGAAAACACAAGAGGGAAATTCATATTACAAAGACTTTTACCCTTGAAGACATTTTGCTAATTGAGACTGCTGAAGCCTCAGATTAGCTCCGATTACACTTTAGGATGCATTTTTGCACAAAATGAGGACTGTGTATTTTGTCACCCATCTATTACAATGTAGTTGCACTAATAAGGGATTGCTTCACAGCCAGTATGAAGAGGAGGAATGATTACAGCAAGCAATAACTTTCAAAAGACATATGGCATGTCAGAATTGCATTAAGATGGACATGAAAAATCGGTACCGATCCTTTTAGTCATACTGATGTTAATATCAATATTAACATCAATATGTGAGATGAAACCATGTGGCAAATGCATACAAATGGGATGAACAATGATGAGATCGCTTCAATAGGTGTTGTATCACATCATCTAATGAAGGCATGTGATAAAGTTTTCTTCCACGCTGTTGCCGTCTCCCTTCATAACCCCACAGACCATGATCCTAATCTAACAATGTGATCAGCTGCCTACTACACACTCCACATCCTGATAAATAGAAGCTCTGAGTCACACACGTCCAGATTGAGAGGCCTGATATTTTGTAGTCTGGGAGGCTATTGTGGCTATTTTTGAATTTTGGGGTCAGGGCATTCAAGGAGCTGTCTGCTCATGGCGTGTAGAGTGAATGAATAAGAGAGAGTGACTGCGGCAGAGAGAGAGAGAGAGAGTGAGAGGCAGATAGATAGATAGATAGATAGCGAGAGAGCCCCCACTTTCACACACGGACAGAGAGCAGGAGATAGGGCTCTTTGTGCTGATGTGTTCGGTGACCTTGCGCTCTCAGTGATGGGCCTCTATCTCCACTCACACAATAGAACAGCAAAATAGGATTCTTAGATACATCAGCCCACAGTGGAGCCAGAGACTGGATCTCACTGCGTTGGTGTGTGTGTGTGGTGCGATAGTGGTAACAGCAGAAATAGAGAAAAGGGAATGCCATCTATCACAAAGGCTGAGCGGCCTTGGCAGAGCCTCGGGGCGGTTATTATTTTGCCCACAGTGTGTGGGCGAGCTGCAGCACACAGCCGGTAAAACAGCATACGGATTCAGAGCCAAGGTGCTGTGCTCCGGTCAAGGTGCAAATCATGTCTATAATACTTAGAAAAAGTTTATTCCAAAACCATGTATATATACAGTATATATATATATTCTCTATACTGTATATGTGTATATATATATATATATATATATATATATAGAAAGACCTTTACTGTTCATAACAGCTCCATGAAACTCAGTCAGAAAAGATTTTTATTTTTTGTGCAGGCGATGTTTGCACCTCTACTTTCGCTGACTGATTTTAATATTGTCGCTGGTTGGGGTGAAGCTAATTGTAACTGCTTTATATGCTGTTGTGATGTTTAGTCTATAATAATGCATGCAAGGTCATGTGTTTTGGATATCAAATGTCAAGGGGTGAACCCTGCTGATTTTACACATGAAGATCAGTTTAGCTTGAGACTTCAAATTTCCTTTACTTTTTTGATTTGCATTACAAACTGGGGGTGTGAGCATTTACCAGGCAGGGAGGGTTCAGTAAAAAATGAGTTTGAGTTGCGTTATGAAAACTGTAAGATCCAGCATTTTTGGACCTTGGCCCACATGAGGGACTAATTCAATATCTCGGCCTCTGCTGCTTCGGTTTTGACGGTTTGTTTTTTAATGTGTCTCTTCCCTCACAAACATTTTTATATGCTACTAATTTGAATTGCTAAATAAATGTTATTGAAAAAGAGACTGATTTGCCTTAAGACTAGCCTTGAATAAAACAGTACACACAACATGAATTCATTCTCTTTTCACTGCTGTTCAATTTGTTTCAAATACAAGCAGCTCAGCCCCATCCAACCCCCTCTCCTCTCCTCCCTCTGCGCTACTTCTTCCTTCCATCATCTGTCCGTCTAGCTGTGATGCGATAAGACAGGTATGGCTACTCCCACGCCGGATACATCTTGATACATGGCTGGCTCTGTGGTGCGTAAACCCCAAGGTCTTTGTGCTCTTCACGTTGCGCAGATCAATCTCTTAGGCAGGTTCCCAGGAGGAACACAAAGCCTTACAGCTGAGACACTACTGTCCCTCAGCAGCCGAGAGCGAGAGAGAGAGAGAGCGAGAGGGGCAGGGGCAGCGAGAGAACGACTAGGAAAGAGAGGAGGGAGATGGTAAATTGGGTGGGGGGTTTAGGGATTAAGTCTTTTCTTCCAGGATAAGGACCTGTCTCTGAGAGAAAGACAGAGAGAGGCTTTCTTGGAGGAGGAGAGGGTTTGATCCCTCGGTCTTTCCCTCCTCCCTTTCCTCCTCCTCTCTCCTCTTCCCTCCATCCTTCTCTCTTCTTCTCCCCTCTTTTGTGTTTCTCTCCCGCTCACTGTAATCCAACGTGACACAGTTACAGATGGTCTATCAATGCCACAGCCCATCAGAGCCCCGTTGAGGGGCCTGCTGGGGGCCTGATAGGCTGTCCAGTACCCTGCCTGCGTGCCTGCATGTCTGCGTGTGTGTGTGTGCTTGTGTGCATGTCCATGTATGCATCTATGCGTGTGTGTGTGTGTGTATGTACCTTCTGTTACTCCCCCGTTGCTCATCTGGGACCAGCCAAGACGGCCAGCACATCAAACAGCCGTGGATTTGATGTCAGTCACAGGACGGATATATGTGATATATAGGCTACAGTGCTACAAGACACTGCAACTTACTGCGGGGGGATTCTGTCTCCACACAATGGATTTCTTGGGAGGCAGGAGAGAATAAGCCAGGCTGACACTTTGACGGATGGATGTGGAGTGGTGTGTTTATGAGTAAGGGCCTCCTGTGCTATCTCACCATGGTAATGGCATCCCAGTGGAAAGGCCTTTGACTATATGTCTTATCCCACATCCACTCTACATCTCAGATCTAATCTGTATGTACCTGAATAGGTGCAGCTTCCTAATTGAACCTGAAAGTAGAAAATACATAGCTCTTTCTTATGGTAATCACGCTCTGAGCAGAAAAGATACAGCATATTAGACAGATGCTATATTAGAAGCATATAGAACACAACCCATACAAAAACACAATGTAAAATTATTGAATATGATAATGAATATGGTAATACCCAAGTGCATGTGATGAGATCTGTATGCACTTTACTGCAGCAGCAAGAGTAAGTATCACCAAGATCCAGTGTGATTTCTATTTTGTTGTGGTATTTTTTTATAGTTAAGTTTACTTTCATTAAACAATCTTGTAATGCATTTTTAAATGTTGTTTTTTTTAAAGAACGTTCAAAACAGAAGCAGCAGGGGTTGAGATGTCCTGACGTTTAGCCCCTAGTATGGGTCAAGCTCCAAAAACACCTGATCCTACACTTCCCTTAAAGCAACTCAAAGGTGACTCTCCATTAGACCCTTTGCAGATAAACTTCCACACTGCAGGCTTTCTGTTATAATTATATAGTCTTAACTGATCATTATTAATAAAATCAGTGGATTGTTCCTTTGAGCATTATCTGAGTTGTTTTTGTATCACATAGGTCAATAATGAGGTGAGAAGAGGTGAGTTTACCTGACTGGATAAAGCTCAATAGAGGCCAGACAATTAGTACTTGACAAATAACAGAGTTCAAAATACACTAAATAACTAGCATCAATCACAAACAATGCGTAAGAATTGAATGTGACAAGATGATATCAAACACAGTCAAAAAGCTTTTGCAAAAAGACAGGTGGTCAGAAGTTGCAGCTCACCGGCAGATCGACAGACACTAAACACCACAAGACTAAAGCCACATTATTGAATCAACACCTCTGTGGCACAGTCTCAACCAATACTGAACTTTGAGAGCTGCACAAAGCTGGTATTTATAGCAGGGCTGCTACTTGGATCATGGAACATACCCTGAAGGCACACCAAACCTGGACTGTTAAGCAACACAAGAGAGAAGCTTTCTTCACACAGTAATTCATTCCATTAGTTCAGTGAGACACGATGTTCTGGTCATACTAGACCACATGTATGCATGCGTTCTTGAGCACCATTAAATGTAACATGACAGCGGCTATTCAGCATTTGCAAAGGTGGAAAGCATTAATGAAAGGAAAAGCTGTCGCATAACTACATAAGTACATGGCATTCTTTAAATACTGCCTGTCTACATATGTATAATACTACCTAAACAGGAACGCACATGCACCTCTCAATATAATGCCGTCCATTTCAACATCACTGCAAACTACAGCCTCAATAATAAACATATATTTAAATGAACAACTTGTCAGTGTCAATGAAAACTGAACACTATTATCTTTGCAAAGCATAAAGACTTTATGTCTGACCTCTTGTTGCATTAGATTCTACGGGTGCACTTAGTGAAATAGCAACTGACTGCTTATGAAACTAACTAAAACAAACAAATCTCATCCTCTGCAGTCTGATTCAACTGCCGTTTGATTGAGAAAGTGAAAAGAAAATAAATCTCACTTACAAAACCATGTCAACTTTTTATACTGTGTGTACATGTGATCTGGTGTTTCTGTGTGTGTGTGTGTGTGTGTGTGTGAGACACCGAGGCATGGGGCGTTGTCTGCCACTCGGGGCCCCTGTTGTCGACTGCTGGCGTCTCCCAGAATCCTATTAGAAGCAAGTCACACTTGGGTGGCACATTCATCATGGGCCCTGCACATTCAGATTGCTGTTATGAATATAATTAGAGAGGAGCACAGAGGAGATGTTCAGGGCACTCTCTCTCTCTCTCTCTCTCTCTCTCTCTCTCTCGCTTTCTCTCTCTCACACACACACACACACACACACACACTTATAGTCATATGTGAGAGCACAAACACATACGCCAGAACACACACAAATAAGTGTATGCAGTATATTGTTGTGGTGTTCTCATGCACATGTGGACCGACATGTACAGTGCAAATGACACATACAGGTGCACATCCTTTTCACACAAACGCCTTGCCTTTGACTTGTATCACTCTCTTTTTCACAAACATGGTGACACACGAACACACACACACACACACACACACACACACACACACACCTTTCGTGACACTTAATTTTCGCCCCAGCACTCAGTGTGCATCGCCTCACCGCTTCAAGTACAGGCCGGCCAGCTCACTTGGGACCAGCCTGAACCACTCTGGCACTGTTGGATCTGTCTCTTTATTCCTGTCATGTCAATCCAATGGTTCCCAACCTGGGCGTCAGGACCCCCCATGGGGTCACATGAGGATTACCAGGAGAGGAAAGCAAAAAAAATATATATATCTGTCGCAAAATATTTTATTTATTATTTTAAAGGCTTTTCATGGATTTTCAAGAATAGAGAATATTTCCTGCCTCATCCTTTAGGCTATTTGATGAGACCAAGCAAAATACAAAATAGTTGTCTCAGTTGCTATTTACTACATATGTATATACAGGTTATTGTTCCACTTGTTCCTTGTAAAATTGCATTCTTAATTTACATGCACTGTAAACACATTCATTGTACGCCTGCTTTTCCCTGTTCCATCCTTTAGCTGAAAGGCAATTATTTTATGCTGAGTGTTTTTTTCCTGTAGTTGTGCACTGCTCCTGAACGCGGTGCACTGCAGGTCTTGAAGGGTACTAATGGACCAAAAGTGGGTGGTAATTCAAGTCCACACACAGAACAACAGAGAGGTCCAGCGTGGCGAAACTAAGCAGCACTACAGTGATCAGTAATATTAAGAAAATGCTGTAACGTTTCAAATATTTCACCGGTGCAGCTCAGTTATTAGCTGCTGAACATGTTAAAGTGTTACATATTCATATTCTCCCAATATACTGTGGTTAAGGACAGACCACTCCGGGAATTCTCTGGAAAGGCCTTAAACCACACATTCTGTGTGTGTGTGTGATAGTACAGTAAAGCCCTCAGCAATGTAATAGGTCACCAAATAATCATAAAATCGCTCCAAACAGCATCATTCAAAAGTTCTGAAGCCAAAGGTTCACACTGCGGTTTGAACAGATTTGTCGGCTCTTGCTCTGCAGACACAGTCACATCAGCAGGAAAATATGGCAATAAAAATTGCCTGTCATCACGGTGTTGTTTGGACAACATCCACACCTGCATTCACTTTACATGGAGCAGCAAGCAGGCTGGGTTGGTTCATTAAAATGAAAAATTGAGACCGTGCCTATTGGACATGGTTCAAACATATAAGTACCCAATTTGATATGTTTTGTGGTTGTTCCAATGAGGATGAATGATGAAGAACTAAATCTTCTATATGTCAAGATCTGGGAAGGTTTCCAAAAAGGCATTACTCTGTATGATTTGATGGAAACATATAGGCAGTGATTGAAAGAGGCGTTGTAATGTTTTGTACTTTAATGATACGTATAAAAGCATATTTCTCTACCTTTTAGACCATATTATTTTTTTCCTCACACACAAGTAGCCTGAACGATAACACGTCTGGGCTGACATCCAGCCGTCTGAGGGCAAAACGCTTCATTTGTCCACCTCTGAAATTCCTCATGAGGCCGACTCAAAGCTCTAATTAGCTGTTTGAAGGAACGCTGGACGGCTGTGACGGCACGCTCTCTCTTTTTCCATCACGGACACACACACACACACCAGCTATTTCTTCTCCTCTTCTCTCTCTCTCTCTCTCTCTCTCTCTCTCGCTTTCCCTCCGCCTCTCTGCCTCTACCACCCTCACCCCTTCGCTGAGCGCTAGCTGTAAGCTGGCCAAGACTCTCGGAAAGCCAGCATGTGTTTACCACCCTCTGAATGCGCGCCACGTCGAGAGCTCTGCCTGCCATCTGAATGCTCTGTAATATCAATAATTGATGCTCTTGAGGAGTAGTAATTAAATTAGTTAATTATGCCGGTAAAATTACATGTAATTATGAGACTGGAGGGTATGTTTAGTAAATTAGTCTCATCCATGCTCACTGTGTGTACTGCTGCCAAATTTTATTCCTTGATGATTAGGTAATTTTGATACCCTCTCTGTTTTTTTTGGAACAAACGCATCACAGACACTGTGTGTGATCTGGATTAGCTTTTGTCGCCGGAGGTATCCCTTTTTTATCCTGAAAAAATCTGCTGCTGGATAACAATGTCATGTGTTTTTGGCAGCAATTTCAGTGAGTTTTGCGGCACAGATTTCAACATTGCATTATGCAAGCCCAAGTAATGGACAACAAAACAAAGATTTTCTTGACGTGTTTCCTGCCTGTTCTTTGTACAGCTTACATGTTTAGAAGTTATATTAATTTTACACTCTAGCAAAAACATAATGAGTATCTTTAAAGGGACAGTCTAGTGGTATGTAGTCATGGAGGTAGTTTTTGTTGAATTGATCCAGATTTTGAGATCCATTTATGGAAAAAATTCTGATTTATCCACCTAATACAATGGATGTGAATGGAGCTTTTTTTTGTGGCACTCAGAATTGAAAAATCATTGCAAAAACCTAACAACAACCCCTCTTTGATGAATCCGTTTCCTGGTTACTCGGGATAATCTACAGAACATGCTGTACATGAAAACTGTTAACAGTGAATGTGTGGACACTCTCTGTGGAAATAATTTTTAAAATTACTTTATTTTTTTTAAATGAGCACGACTAATCTCCAAGGAACAATGCTGGGCTGTGAGGTGAGCTCAGTTCGCTTCGCGTCAGACAATACAAAAGCAATGGCTGTGGCATGTTTAGAGCATGCCAAACACTAGGAAATCTCTTTGCAATATCAGAATTCGATCTATTAGGACCAATAAAATAAAAAAGCTTGAAAGGCCATATCAATAAATACTTTTTCTTTTTTTTGCTATAAATCTGTGCTGCTAATCAGTAGGTCAGCAGGGAGTCGACTCATTTTAGAATCGGGCCGAATTTCCACCAAGTCAGCCGTTGTTTGAAATTCCATTCTCAGGGGGGCACATGCCTGATTAATTGCCTGAACAGTCAACAATCTGGAATTTGCATGATCAGATGGATTTCTGGCCTGTTAGAAATGTCCGTGGTCCGTCTGTATGTAGCACGGTAGTTTGAGCAGTTCCCATTTCCAACATGGCTTTTGTCAAAACATGTGTTATAAACTGTAGCGAGCTTGTTTTAATGGCATTGGAGGAGTCTCGAGACTGCTGTGATATAACACAGAACTTTGCTGCAGAACAGTCAGACCATATTATCTGCATCTTCCAGCCATCTGCGGCTGCATATTTTTTATTTTTTTCCTCTTCTTTTCGCTTTCAGTTAAAAGTAGAATCACACAAAGCAACGCTGCCTTTCTCTTTTTGTCAATACTGTTGAGGATGCGTCGTCTTGTTTGAATAAATAAACTTTACTACAATTGTCAAAATCGACCGGCGGTTCCATGTCAGCATTCAGAGTGAGCAGCCATGTCGTGACTGGTTGATCGGACGGTACAACGTAAGCATAGAAGATTTACACTTTGGCACAAAAAACAAGGAAGCCCGAGGAACCATTGAAAACATCTGAGTGTAAAGCAACTTTCACTGGAATAATTGGGGCACCATCTTGGAAAATGGTATCCAGCTTTCTTGCAAAGCATCCATGATCTGCACAAACAATCCTGTTAATCTCCACTGCACTGGGTGGATACAAAATTCTGAAAGAGTGAAGTAAGTAAGTGAGAGCCATCAGCCATCTTTCTGTAAAACGTGTCTAAATATGGCTGTGCGCTGGGTAGAGGCTCTGTGTCAATAACGGCAGCGAACGCCTGCAGGCTGTGGACCAACTCTCTCTTGTTTGACTTTGTTCTATGGAGGCAGGCTTATCTGTAAGCCCTGCCATATTGCAGCATCACATATCCCCCAAGATCTCTTAAACAGCTTGTCATGCTCCTACTTGTGAAATACACAACATATTGTCTGGACCAGGCTGAATGCACAGACAAATAACAAAGTCTAAAACACTGTTTACCGCAGTTTATGAGATTAAACTCACTGCCAAGGAGCTTTTCCTCCCATTAATTGCCTCTGGATCATCTCAGAGTCATGCGCGGGAGTTTCCTTAAGCATGATCCATGGTTCCAACAATACGCCAGCATGTCATTTTAAAGTGACAGCTGATGTTATTGATTGTTACAGTAGCTAATATTAAATGGATGATGGGAAGTGCCAGAACTGTAGATTTTAAAAGCATGAGGTATGCAAATGCTCACACATCAACACACATGGAAAGCATATTAATGATTGGCAGAAAAACCGGTTCACTCGACCCTCCTGTGGCATGATGGGAAGGCTGTGGAACCTGTCAGGCCTAAGAGGCTGTCAGTGTCTAACTTTGCCTTGGGCTGGATCCTTTTAATTTATGTTGGTAAAGAATAGCAAAGTGCTGCCATCTCTCCAGAGATGCCCTGGCAAGTTAATTGCATTCTTCCACTTGTTACCGACTCAAACACTTACAATCACACACATGCATGCACACACACACACACACACACACACACGCACACACATACAGAAGTACAGTTTTTCCTCTGGGATGACAAACACTTTTTGATTTTTTCAGTTGAAAGTGTCTACCCTAAGACAGCCAAGTTCACAGAATCAGACACTCAAGTTGGCGAACAGAGTCAGTTTGACTGCAGAGAAATCAGCACGCAAACACTAACACATGCTGTCATATAGATGCACATGTGTCTTGACAGGCAGAATAACTGGCTGATTGAAGAATGAGAAAACAACTGACACAGAAATCCTCCTCTCTACCTCTTTCTCTCATCTCACCTTCCAGCCATGTGTCTCTCTCTCTCCGAGGTTCCTCCTGATGTTCATTTTGGGTGACTGAGATGTCACCTCACTCATCGTCTGTGACACCAGTGTATGCTGATGACATGAGAGTCGAGGTGGAACGGACATGTTCGTAACGGAACCGGCGTAACATTTATTGCTGGTTCCTTCCACACCCTTGTGCATAGAGAACAGTCTATAAGGCGTGGATACATTCATGTTCCTTCAGCCTTAAGTTTGCTTGTTTCTGGAATGAAAGTAAAATGCAAGATCTTTATTTGGACTATTTTCTTGATTTTCTTTTGTCTGTTCTATTGTGTCTGTATTTAGTTTTAACAAAACGCCACTGCTGGAAAAACAATGCAACTATTTCTGAGTGCCAGAACGCCACATTTCTTGCACGGAAAGACCTAATGTAACAGCCAGTGACTGTTGAAACCAGCACATGGAAAAGCTTCCATGAG
The DNA here is from genome assembly GCA_036023855.1 of Gadopsis marmoratus. Taxonomy (NCBI): domain Eukaryota; kingdom Metazoa; phylum Chordata; class Actinopteri; order Centrarchiformes; family Percichthyidae; genus Gadopsis; species Gadopsis marmoratus. Next base: position 6,231 of record JAVQJF010077816.1, on the reverse strand, counting down.
CTGACGATTGAATGTTATTACGTGAAATCACTTGGCGACAGGGTGGAAGAACAGCAGACATTTATTTATGTATAAATGTGAGTCACTTTGAGGAGCCGTGCATTGCATACACTTTTCTCACTGTTAGCATTGATTTTTGTGCTTGACATGAAAACTAACCCAACAATCAGAGCTATATTCCTGGCAATGAAACTGATATGCATTTTATAAGGTTTATGAAATTCTACTGCTGTTTGCTTAAACTGCTGTTATCTCAGGTTTGAGCTATAGGCTAAAAACACAATCCACTATATAGACGTCAGCTTTTGTTTTACATTAAAGGTATCAACTTTACAGTTCTGTAGCAAAAGGTCATCAGCTGCATTGTCCTCGTATGTCTCTTTATTCATTGCTAAACAACTGGTAAAAATAAAAGTAATCAAGTGACAAGTTATAACAAATACATTATTGTCACCAAATCCCACAGACACTAAAACAATGAATAGATCCTACTCACATTTTGTCTGTGTATCCAAAGTCTGATATCTCTGATATATTATTCCTCTGTTCAGTGGAGCTCCACTCTGGTCTTTGGTGGTAAGTCCTTTAGCTACCGCTGAGAACACTATAGTCAAGTCCTCTGTATTTTTTCTTCTAGTTTAGTATTTTGGGAACCTGCGGGCAGCTCATTTTAGAATTAAAATAAGAGGTTATCTGCAGTTGTCCTGAAATTTCAGTTGCTGTTGGATGTGCACATTATCCTCCATTTATACAATGAAAAATGTATAAAGGCTGATTCTAGTATGTTGTTTTTCAAACAGTTAAGTGAATGCATAAATTATAAAAATGCAAATAATTAAAAAAGTAGGAACTTTATAATTACCACATTTTCAAACTGTTCAAAATTTTGAGAGGCGCGTTGAGGGGCTTAGATTCACGCCCTTCTTATTTCTAGAGTTGCTACGGCTCTGCCTCCGTTGTTATAACACATCAATGAGCCACACTGTTGCACTGGGGGACATGTTCATTTATTGCTATGAACACACACACTATTTTATTTTAACTCAATCCCACATACACTGTCCTGCTGCTGGAAATACGCACTACAGCATCAAATGTGTATTAATCCACCGCTGAAAATAGTTCACAACAAACATTTGCTATACAGTGCCCTGCTGATTTAGGAAATTACTGAGCCTTTTTAAGAAATTAAGCTAAATGTTTGTGACCCATTTTTAAAGATTTACGTCTTTTCTAGTAGACTGGGGGGCTGAGTGGCAGAGACACGTTCTCTGCCACTCAGTTTTAGTCCTTTTACGGTATTTGCTGACACTAAGAAAAATATAGAATAACACCAGCCTTATCCTTTAATAAGTGGTCTTTCCCCATCCTAGGCGGTGTAAGTCTTTCCTACATACTTGAATTGAATGACAGCTCTGTCTAATTTGGAAAAAATAAGAAGACAATAGGCTCCTTATTAAAGCAAGATGATGCTGCTGGCTTTAATAAATATTCAGAGCTTTATAAGCCCGGGTAATTATTCAAAATTGTCCAATAAAAATCATGACATGTGGCTTAAATGCTTGCATATTAGGTTTATTAGGTGCCTCTCGCTGTGGTGCACTTCATACATGAGTGTCAGTGCAACTGTGTGTGTTTGTGTATGGTGCATACATAAAACATTAGTGCATGTGCAGCACGTGCACATGTCTGCTGTACACACACGTGTAATAATGTGCTTGGATGTGTGTCGGCTATGACTGTCGCTTTCATTTTATGAAGACCCTCCACTCACAAATGACAGCAAACATTAAATAACCCTCTTAATTACATCCCATAATCCTCCCATGATCCGCCCTCGTGGATCCTATTATGGGGTTATGTTCGCCGTGGAAAACCTTGCATCTCCAATTTTGCCATTATATGCCATAATTTTTATCATCAGGGGTGATATTACAAGCCAATCTATTGATCATAAAATCATAAAATATCTAAATCCGTCACTTATCAGAGTGAAAAACAAGCAGCTTTTCGTGTTTCCTGATTTTACTGCATGACTATGAGTCATGTCTCCCTGCTAGAACTGAAATACAGAGTCTCTGATCTTTGCTGATTCTCCACATCAGACCGATCGACTGAGGATCATTCATCTTTTGCATACAGTTGCTGTATTCCACCAAAAAGCATTATTCTGCAAAAATATGCCTTATTGCTGTGGGACAAATGCATTGTGTTTGTGTATCTATCCTGTACGTGAGTCTGTGTGTGTAGGGGTTAGCAGTCACTTCTGGTGTGTGATTGAGTAGGGCAAGAGCTGATGAAGCGTTAAGGGGGTTGAGTCCATCTTTGCCGCTGTGTCCTGAAACTACAGCCGTCACCCTGGCGAGAGATGGAGGAGTGTGTGTCTGAGTGTGTATGTGAAGAAAAGTGAGAGTGGACAGAGGTAGAGGGAACAAAATGAAAAGAGGACAGAGTAATGGTACCACACCAAAGATCTTGTCAATTTGTCAGAAGTGCCACCATGTTCTTCTCCAGCCAAGCAAAGAGCTATCGTGAGCCAGCAGACTGGTCAGTCATATATTTACTGAGTGTCATAATGTGTGTGTGTTGTGGGGTGACAGCTGACAGAAACGCAGGTGACAGACGATGAGACGAAACATTACTCTCAGTAAAAAATGGAGGTCGCCCTGCAGAGGACAGGAGAGCTGCTTCAGCACAGTTAACCTGCAGACAGGGAGGGAAAGAGAGGGACAGAGCGGAGACAAATGTGAGCTGGGATGAACAGGTACCAACACACACTATGAAAGGAAATATGATGAAACAAAAATATGAGCCGAAAACCGAGGGGGTAAGAAAGATTTTGCAGTGGAAGGCAGAGAGAGGAAACGCAAGAAAGAAATAGGATGCACTGGGAATCCAAGATTTCTATCAAGGGCAATGATGCAAAGTGAAGCAATACATCAAAAGGGGGTAAAAAGTATTCAAGAGAGGCTCTTACACACTGTAGGTTTACTCACTGCAGTGAAAAACCAGCATTTAGATGAAGAAGAAACCCTTTTACGTCTGATGAAATGTGGTGAAATATGTGCTTTAAAAAGGTGAAACTGGACAAGAACATTAAAGACCACAGAGACCTGAGCTGTAAGGTTTCAGTGGATTGAAGTATTTTATGTTTAAAGTAGGAAACCATCATTTTAAATCAATAAATGTTACTATTAATACGACCTGACCTGTTTGTGAGCAGTCACAACTAGCGGAAGACAAAGACAAAGAAAAATTTGCATACATCATTCAAAGCTTAAAACTAATTTCAAAGTGCTATAGTATCAAAGATGATGACAATTTTAAATTGTTGTAAAAAGTTGTATACAAGTAGCAGACACCAACAGATAAATATCAAGCATAGCTTAATTTACCCGAGACAGACAGAAGCTGTGTAGAACGAAGCAGATTTGTGAAAATGAAACGTCCAGATATTGCCCTCTGAGAAAGAGTTATGAGCTGGGAGGTGTGCTAATGTTGCATTCCCTAAAATCATTTAAATTAATGTGCCATGAAATAGGTCATTAATGAGGATGCATGGGCCATGCATGGAGACAGACAGATGAGGAGAATGCTGCTGCTGCCATCATATGGGAGACGTGATTACACTAGGCCAGACACGGCCACAGTAATAACTAAAAAGAAGAATCGTGAATCTTATTCAGCGTCTTTGGTACCGTCTTTTTTGTTTTTTAAAGCAGTCTGCAAATAGGATGGGTTTTTTTTTAAAATGTACTGTTAAATATGTGATAATGGAATAATAGAAAGAATGTAATGTAGGTACTGCTGATTACGTTATTATTTATTTGGGAAGTACAATATCATTAAAGTGTGATTTATTATACATAATAACTGACTATTTTCTAAACCTCATACATTGCTGACTTTTTACCCAAGCGGTTGGTAATAGCGTCTCAGTCTATTAGCATTATATGAAATCTGTGGCCATCACGTGCACATTTGGTAAGAAATGTCAGTATTAACAGCAGCAGTGATGTGTTTCATCACAGTGCAGTCATATCATTTAGTTTACAGCTCAACAAACATGTTTAAGTGTGCAGTACCTCTTTAAAAGGCCCACCGCAGGCAAAATTTTTAACCATCGTGAAGCTAAGGCTATCTTAATAAGCTAGCTAGACACAGCTGGTAAATCTGCTAGCAACGGTAGTCATTTCAGCCGACATGCATTACAGTCGGCTACAAACCAGAAACTTGCTTTTGCCCACCTTTGACTGAAATCAAGGACCCATTGTTTCAAAAAATGTATTTGACTAAAGACCCCTGTGACTGGAATGGATGTTTGGATCACCCAGATTTGCTTTGCTAATTTCTTCTCGTCATTTAAATGCACATTTATGTATATGTATATACTTTGAGAGCTGTTTAAGTTGGATGACATAATGTATCTTCTCTGTTGAAAATCAATCAGATTTGTTAAAAAAAAGAATGAAGGAATCGGTAAATCGGCCACTGTTGTCATTGTAAACTGCACATGTGCTGTAGCGGCTGCAATTGGTAATTTATTGAACATAAATGGGATTATTGGTCAGCGCCGAGGTGTGGTAGAGATGATTGAACCATAGTACTATGATTTATCAGCATTTAAACATATCAGTCATCAAACTGGGCAGCTTTCGGATATTTAACACATGAACAATATTTACCAGCACAATGAAAAAAATGCGTTCCACTAATGTGTTTTATTATATTTTCTCTTTTTTCATAGGGAAAAAAAGGCCCTGAAGAGATCATTAACGCTGCTGTTTGTCAAGTTTGTTTGACAGTTGTAGCGTTTCTACAAACATTCAAATATGTCTTCACAACTAATTTCACACTTGTAATTACCTACAAAACCCAGCATTAAGCATATTCTAAAAGTGTCTGTCAGTTAGACCTACTGTAATTGGATGACGTAATTGTTTCTCCCTCTGGGATATATGAGTTTGTGGTGAAATTTGCATGTTTTTTAATTTCAGTAACTGCCCAAACACCAGGCTGCTGCCAGGTAACATATGGAAGTCAGGGCAACACCTCCTGGAAATAAAATGTTTACTTCACTACTCTTCCCTCAGTGTTCTGCATTCACGAATAACCCATTTCCGTCTGTTTTCAGCCCGTACAGTGAACCATGAGTGTGTTCTTTCTTCCTTCTGGTCTTCCTGTGGAGCCAGTATTAAAGTTTACCAGTTAAACGCCCTCCTTTTGCTGCTGTCCAACCGGTGTTTTGTGGTGAGTAATCACCTTCCCACCTGCAGGCGAGCTCGCCGTATGGAAAGGGAGTGTGAGCATGTGTGTGTCTGTGTGTTTGTTCCCCTTCTGCACACTAGTGTGTGTGTGTGTTTGATTTATGAGTTCAGATCTCAGAACGTTCTCTGTTTTCCTACCTCACAGGCTGCCTGTTACCCACACTGCTCCACTCAGAGTCTTTAACCCTGATGCCCAGCAGTAGTCATACTGTAAAGACAGCAAGGTTTCTGTGGTAATAAAATAGTGACTGCACACAACATGCTGCTGTATCTATTTAAAGCAGGGCTCCAGACTGTGCCCATTTAGTCACATTTTATGACCATTTTTGGAGACAGTGCTCCTAAATTTTATAACTAGGAGCACAAGTGCGACATGCAAATATGCTCCCATCCTTTTCTTTGTGTGTTGGATTGTTGGATCAAATAAATAGATCAGAAAAGTCATGTTTATTGCAACTTTGGCAATATCTGCTGTCTGCAGCTCCTGTCTCTGTGGCACAGCAGCCTTCAGTGTTGATAGGCTATCACTCGTGATAGTGCTATAGGTGGAACATTGTGCCAAAAGTAGCAAATTTTTAATTAATGTTATTGGCAATCGGATAAAAAAATTATTCAGACTTTATTAATAATACCGTTACGGTAGAAAAAATATGAATGTGTTGCTTTGCATGTGGATTTAAGCATTGCTCCTAAATTTTGTGCTTCTAGTGGAAAATATAGTCTGGAGCCCTGATATAAAGTCCCCAAAAGCATAACGCGACATTCTAAAAGCCAAAGATATACTGCTCAGCCAAAAAAAAAGTCACACCCTCATATTTTGTTGGACTGCCCTTAGCTTTGATTACGGCATGCATTCGCTGTGGCATTGTTTCGATAAGCTTCTGCAATGTCACAACATTTATTTCTGTCCAGAGTTGCATTCATTTTTCACCAAGATCTTGTATTGATGATGGGAGAGTCGGAC
>JAVQJF010077814.1:0-20097 GCA_036023855.1 Gadopsis marmoratus | reverse complement strand
TCATTCATTCATTCATTCATTAACCATACTGCTTATCCCGAAGGGTCGCAGGGGGGGGCCTAACAACATATTATTTTTATTAAACAAAAGCTAAATGTGCACGCTACATATTATCTACTGTAATCAACAACTGAAAAATAAACCATGAGTATGTTTTAAAAAATAGTGTGGTTATTGTTTCTGTAAAATGCGATAAAAAAAAATAATGCCAATTCAACTGTGTGACCGGGCGTGGGGTTACCGTAAGTTATGGTAGATGTGTGGCCATCACAGGGTGTGATAAATTGTATCAATGTACACAGCGTGTAACCAAGAGAAACATGTATACAATAAATAGAAGACTTGTGTTTGCTCTAGCATGTAACCAGGAGAAGGCTCAAGTAGTGAGAGTTATTTTAAAAAAAAACACAGCTGGGAAGATACTGGTGTACCTTAATAAAGAAATTCCTGGAGATAATTGGTGTCAGTACATTTCTAAACTATGATGCAATCAGGAGTGCCACAAACATATTGGAATCAGCTCTGGAGTGGGAGCGGGTTTATCTGTGATGAAGAATAAACTCTATTGCATCGAACTCAGACTGAACAGAAGAACAGATCAATTGTTGAAGATCAAGACCTCTAAAAATTGAGTACCATTTCCATAACAGTGGAATTGAAACTGTGAAAGTGACCCAGCAGGGGAATATAGATAGAAAAAAGAAGGGGATCTAAGATTGGCTCTAGGCAGCCACTATACTGGGGCTATGGAGGAGAAAGCTCCACCAACTGCCACAGGAAAACCTCTGCTATCAAGAGCAGAGCATATAGATCAAGGAGAATTAAAATGTGGGGAGTCAGCAGCTAGTAGTAAATCACTGCTTACCAATATTGTATGGTAATATTGTATAATAAATTAAATAGAAAACAAGTCAAGTCAAGTTGATTTGTAAAGCACATTTAAAAACAACCCGACCTGAGGGACCTGGAGATAAAATAAGGGGTTAAGAGATTCATTTTGGGATATGTGAAAAATCCTCTTCAACACACAATGCTTAAAACGTTAGAGAAACGAGTCAGATGATGGAGAGTAAAACACAATTGAGCGACTACGTGGGTCCATGGTGAGAGTCCGTTTTCCATCTACTTAGTAGGATGATGATTTCAAGTGGGGAAATGTAATGCAATGTGGCCAAAATTAGTTTGCTTTGAAACTGAATTTGTTGCATGTCTGTTATTTTAATCTGCATCAAACATTTTTGTAAGATCAAACTCGGCACACTGGTAAGGTTGACGTCCATATGATCCACAGGGTTTGCCGACATAGCTGGGTTTTGGATGACGTTTGTGTCTGCACCTGAGGTCCATCGTGTCCAGTTTGGCTCAACAATCACTTTGGGCTGTAACATCTCCTACCTTTATGATACCACATGGTTTAAGCACAACACCGATCTCACTCCCACTGTGGTCCTCTGTGCCAGCCTCAGAGAGGGACGCCCAGTCCAAGGTAGTACACTATTTCAAATGCTGTTTAAACAAATGTGGAAACATGAAAGAATTAGCCCAAACTGAGCGGAGGCTGTAAGAAGCAAGCGCTAGTAATCTGCACACTACATCACACTATTTAAGTGGAAAATTTCTCATGAAATTGGGAGATAAATAACAGCGTATTACAAGACTCTTTAGATGATACCTGCTGCTGTCGTCAGAAGACATGACTGGTTAAGCTTGTTGGGAGGGACAACTTTGCAAGTTCTAATGACTACAACCTTTTGTTCAGGATTTCAGCTCAGCCCTAAATTCTCAGTGGAGTTGATGAAACGATCTCTGGCACTAAGGATCACTGGTGTTGAGGAGGGAGACCTGGGGCTGTACTACTGTATTGCCAATGTGAACACACGTTTAACGGTTGGGAGGGGAGCCATGCTTCAAGGTAAGAGACTATGTTTTGCAAAATTTCCAGCGGCCCCCTGACGGGCCATCTGCATGTTAAGTAGAGAATCCTGGCTATATGCAAATGCGCTGTTGAGCTGGGAGCTCATGCCGCATATCGTTGGAAAGCTAAGATTCTTGTAATTCAATTGAAGCCGACCATTTCAAGATCCAACCACAACAGCTGATACAATCAAGGTTAATGTCAGTCCACAACAAATAAACAAAGTTTTTTGCAACTCACCTATGAAGCCTCACAGTAATCCACAGATCAATAACAACACGGGAAAATCGGTCCTGTTACGTTGTAAACAGTCCAGACGATCAAATCCAGTAAAATATTTAGTCCAAAACACGTTATTACATCCATATATCCCACTGAATGCTGAGGAATCATAGCAGAGTAGTTGACAGTTGTGCATAATATTTCACACGTTCTCTGTCATAACTCCGGGTCACATGCAGATATTATCGATATCTTGGTACCGCTGACTTCTGACCTTTCGATTGACACCTCATTTGACCCAATCGGAGCTTCCATGTCCTGTCCACAGACTACGATAGCCAATGATAGTCCGCATTGCAAGAAAGTGCATCATTCGTCCTTCTAAAGAATGTGCCATTTGAAGCCCGTCGTGATAATGTTTGGCATGTCGTATAGCCAATGAAATTCTGAACACGGGGATATGTCGCTTTAGGGGGTAGGATGAAAACTAGAACCTATAATTGTCTCAGTAAAGTGAACTTCGTGCGTGCGTTTGTGAAGCTGTGATTTTGGGGACTTTTTGTGTTTTTTGTAGATGTTATAATGGCAAAACGAACACAGAAAACTAAATATTCACTTCAGGAGCCCTCCCCGACTCCCCAGAGTGGTTCTGCCAGCAGGAGAAGGCCAAGAGGGAGAGGACAAGGGAGGGGGAGGGGGAGTCCTTTTGGAGTCTCCAAATGTCCTATAATGGAACCGCCTATACATACCCTTATAAAAATATGTGTAAAAGATTCATTTTGTGGTATTGTCATAACATTTGAACTGGGAGTAGGTAAGGCTTCAAGGTAAAGTCTCATTGTGTTTTCCAGCTGTAGTCATCTGCAGATATCTATTTAGAAATAAATATTCAGGTGGACGTAGAAACCTTTTATTTCAGTGTGTTCAAACTTATGTCACTAAGCACTTAGAGTGATTCAGAGTGTTACCTTTCAAAAGACACCAAGGTCATGCATGTACTCCAAATGGTTCAAGAACACCTTTCCATTTACTTTGGGTATGATTTGGATAGGCGTTTTAGGCATTTTAGGCAGATTTTGCAGGAACTGGAACAGGTGCACAATGCAATGTTTAATCTTCTCTTGATGTAGGATGTTCAAATTATATTTTATTGGTTAAAGCAGAGGTTTTCAAGGTGAGAGGTGGGCCTCCCCCAGGGGTGTGTGATATACCTTTTTCCAAGCTTTGACTGAAGGGAGGCCCACAGTCTCAGACTCTGAAAAAATATAGCATGAAGTTCCCAAATTGTTGCACAGTCCAAAACAACAAATAAAATGACTCCATTTTTGGGATTGTCTTGTCTTGGCTCAGCACAGGCACATAGCCAAGGGCGCCAGGGGATACAGACTTACATACAGCATAATAGAGTCCTGCAATGATGATGTATATTTGCAGGACAACCAGAAGTTGGCATCACCCTGGTTCCCTCCACAAAAGGCCAATGGGATTTTTTCCATTGTATTTTGGTTCATTTCAGAAAATAAGCTCTGTGGAAAAAAGAAGTTTATGATACTTACATGTTTTGTTCAGCAAGATAATCGTCTACAAAAGAACAACACTTTTATGGGTTTTGAGGTGTAAATGCAGTTGTCACAGAGCTATGTTGAAGAACAAAACCTGAAAGTCTCTTAAGCTTGTGGTTACCAGAGACCTTATGCAGGCATCTAAACAAAAAAACCCATTCAAGAAAGCCATACGGGCTAATTTCCAGGTTTTAGGACTCAATCCTGGAGCACTAAATACAACTAGAAGAGATGCAGCGCAGCTGTTTTCAGGAAAAATTTGATTATATGAGAGGATACAGTGTGATTTCAATAAATACAGCTTTAACAATCAGCTCTCAAATTATTCAGAAACAGCACCTTTTTCCTCAGCTTCATTGTCTCTCTGTTTTTCCTCAGTTTCATCATCTCCAGGTTCCTTTGGGTTTGACTTTAACCAGTGGTACTGTGTGGTGGTGGGTTTTGGGCTGCTGATTATGTTGCTGGCTGTTTGCATCACCCACTGGAAAGCCAAGTCAAAGAGGAAGACCACCAACGAGACCCATACTTCTAACAGCTACCAAACAGACTAAACCACTTTCATAGCAGTTTATAAACAACAACACCAACGAACTGACCTTGACATGACCTCTCAGTTCATCCGGTGCTGATTTTCCAACCGTACCTAGAATAAGATCGATAAGACGGTGAAGGTGCTTTGGACCTGCTTTGCTGGAACAAAGTACCTGTCCACAACTGTGTCCATGTTCAAACTAAAAAGCTTCTCAGGCTTATAATTACTTACTGAATGTGTTACATGCCTTCTATTTTCTGTCTGTGGAGTGGATGCAGGGCTGTCAATTTCTTCTAGTGGGTGGGTGTTTCTTGTATTTTCCTTTTCTTTTTTTGCACTTTGTTGTATTTTATTTATTGTATTCGTCTGTGCATGTTACTTGTTGCTATATGCACATTAATGTAAAGGGCATGTAATGAAGTCTTTTTGAAAATGTTCTCCTGATTATGTCAATGTATTCAATGAAGAGAATGTATATAAGTTAAGTTTGTGTACAAACTGTAAATTGAAAAGTATTTATGGACGGTGTTATGGATGTATTAACATAATGTGTGATAAAGAGTCCAATAGGCTTTGCAAGACAACACATACTGTGAATAGAAAAAATTAGTAAATAAACCAGTTAAAATATTTGGATGTTTTGGTTTTCAGACGTTATAACTTAGTGTTTTCCGGTGTGATTTTAGGTTATAAATGCTACAGATTTTCCCCAGCTGTTAAGCTCACATTGATTATCAGTAATTTAAATGAAACAGAACCGTTTGAATCAAAAACTGTTTAAGGTTTTTTTTCTTCTTACAATTGCTAAGTCACATTTCTCACTTTTTCAAAAGTGAATGTGGACAAAACTGTTCATCACTTTTTGTAGCTTTTGTACAAAATTCATTCAAACTATCGCATCTTTCAAATTTCACTCAACCAACACCAAAACTCCTTTTCCATGTGTATATACAATTGTCAAATCTTTTGTTTAAAAAAATTAAAATGCATGAACCCCTTTTTTCAGTCCTTGAAAGACCCAGGTGGGGATAGGGGGCAGGTGAGGCAGAATCCAGAGTGGGACAATGTGGTGTTTCACCATCTCTTCCAGTCACAAAGTGACTGGGTTTATAGCCCATCCCAAATGCATGCTTGATGTGCGGACTTTTCTGCAGAAAATTGCCAGGGATAGATCAGGCATGCAAAATGACTCTTTCCCATGTGGATTGCAAGAGAGGGCAGAAGGTGTGATGTGGATGAGAACTTGTGGCCAAGTGCAGAAGACAGGGTTGACTGGCACTGTTGTATTTCTGTATATGTATATGTATATGTATGTCCTATACAAGTGTATATATAGTGAATACTGTATGTATAGTTTAGTATTACATGGAATTACTTTAGTTTCATTTTGTGCACTTGGAATTACTCTGTATGTAATAGGTGGCGTGACACATTGTGATTTACAAAAATCTTTATTGACTTTAATTATGTAGCATTTGAGTGTAGTAATTACTTGGTTTATATATATTACATTGAAGACCGTAATTAAATACCGTAGTAGAACTATAAAGAACTATTATTATTTATGTTGTATTATTTATTTATGTATTTATTTTGTCTAACTGCTGTAGTAACAAAGAAAATTATGTAGGCCCCAGCGAGATTTGAACTCGCGACCCCTGGTTTACAAGACCAGTGCTCTAACCCCTGAGCTATGGAGCCCATGCTCACAGTATATGACGTCACATTTGACTAAATACTTCACTCTGAAGAGTTTTACTGACACTGTGGTTCTTTAAAAATTGCCAAAAACACTGCCGGCTGGATGGACCGAAATTAGCCTTAACAGAAACGAACAGGTAACGAGAAAAAGTCGTAGGCGTCTATTCATCTTATTCTTCGCCTGAACTAGCGCGCTTCCGCATTCCATCATTTTGTAATCGCACTTCCGTTTTAGTCTTTGTCCTGTCAAGATGAATACTGCCTGGACTGCGCAAGCACATCATAACTTACGGTAGTTACATAGTCTGAAGCAGTCCTTTTGGAGTTATCAGTGTTCTACTGCGGACACGTTCATAAACAAGTCAACTGAGTTAATAATAAAACAATGAGGCTTTCTAAGTTGATGTCTACTAAGCTTGAGTCACTGCTGAACTTCGCAAAACTAGTCATATCACTGTATAATATTAACAAATACAGGTAAAACGACTTGAGGATGCATAAAAGTTTATTTATTAATATTAAGAATAACTGAAGTATATTATTATATATTATATATTTTATTACAGTGTCAGAATGAGAGCATACCTTATGTGACAAATAGCCACTCCGCTTTGCAGCAGAACTCGAACATGCAACGTCTATACAAACCTGCAACATTACAAATTGAATAGGAGCTGATAATAATAATTACAACTTTTAGAATATTAGGTACTGCACTGACCTAATTGAAAATCACATGAGAAGCTACATCCCATGGCTGCCCAAGTTGACAATAGATGAAACAATGCCTCGATGTTCCAAAGAACACTATCCTGGCACGACCTGCATAATTGACTGTTCGGAAATCAGTCTGCAGAAGCCCAGAAACCTCGACTCCAGGGGAGAATCCTACAGCCATTGTTATGGGCAGAATACAGCTAAGTTCATGGTTGCCATTGCACCTTGTGGCTTAATAATGTTCATCTCACCAGCATATGGTGGAAAGAAGAAGAGTTCATCACCTCTGACTCAGGGTTTCTGGAGTACCTCCGTCCAAGTTATGAGGTGATGGCTGATCGGGGCTTTGCGATCAAAGACGTACCTAATGAGAGGAGGGTAAAGCTGACCATCCCTGCCTTCACAAGAAGGGGCTTTCGGCTCTCAGATGAGGACACCACTTGCACCAGAGGGATGGCCAATGTGAGAATACACGTGGAGCGAGTGCTTTGCAGACTGAAACACTGTCAGAGGCTGTGCCAGTCAACCGCACTCCAAAGATGGATAACATACTGAGAATCTGCGCTGGATAACATACTGAGAATCTGCGCCTCGTGTAACTTACGAGGGGATATCATTCATGAGGAAGCAGAAAGAGAGGACGCAGAAAGAGTAATTGAAACGAACAGTTCTACTGATAATATGTTCATTTCTGAAGTCAAATTAACTTGATATTGAATCAATAATTCTCTCCATAAACATCGTTTTGTAATTCCTGTTTTTGTAAAGTGCATACAATTAAATCTAGCATTCATTTTTTTACACAATCGGTTACTATTTCTCTTTTCACGATACCAAATGAATCAATACTTTGTACAAAATGTGGGTAAATAAGTTCCACACCAAAATATGGGCGCAGGTGTCTGCACGCAATGTGATGTCACTCTGTAATTTCGTTATGCTTATACACAAACATACATACATATGAAAAATAAATAACTTATGACAACACATTAACAACACTGGTGGTCTTCTTTGTCTTGTTTGCACCAGACCAGTGAGGCTGTAGTTCCTTACATCGTCAGAATGGCCTTACTGTTATAATTCAGACTACACCAAGGGACACTACAGAGTATTTAAAAATGTCCTCAGAAGTTATTTCTGGTCACACGTCGTCTGATGGCTGATGGCTGATGGCTGATGGATGTGGTACCGTAAAGCACTGCGTATCGCCGCACTACAGCTGGTAAATGTTCCCAACTTTCACTCGTGTTTGACTTGAGAGCTTCGTGGTCTGTTGTCAGTTCCACACTCCGGAGCAGTAGGTGGCGGTAATGCACCAACCGCCGTAAAACTAGAAGAAGAAGAAATGGGCGTGGCGTCATACGGTGATTCATAAACAGACATTAGATACAGTAATAACGTTACAAGCACAGCTGTAATCTATTAACTGACGATATGATATTTATTTTATGCGCGCTGTCACCCCCCGCCGCATTTAACCCTCATAAAATGCCTAAAATAACTCGATATGAGATTCCCCATGTAGCCACCAGGGGGCAGCATGTGACCACCTTCAAGAATAGAGAAGTGCCTGTTGCACTGCTCCGTCTTGACATTTACACTCGGTACGAACAAGTTGACCGTCAACACGTTTCAAATAAGTGGCCTCGCGAAAAATGTATTAATCATTTCATTTAATTAAAGTACCCATAACTAGAACATGGCTCTAATCACGTTTAACTGACACAAGTGTACAGCGATGGCACTTAAAATAGACAAAATGACAAATGAAAGCCTGTGAGATGGGTCATTAAAAGGCGTCATTATGTTGTAATGTTTTGTCAGCCTCGCTTCCTATTGGTTGTCTGTCCCCCATCACCGTAGTGCTTTCTGGGCGTGGTGAGGGTCAGGGTCCCCCCTCGGAGCCTCACATCAAGTTTTCCCACAACAAAGTAAAGATGGACGCGGAGGATAAACATGGCAGAGTTTCTTTCCACGCATCATGGATCCTTAACCCATTAGAGGGAGTCTAGTTCCTGTATTTGATTCTAAAGAAAAAAGAAGGGGGATTTGGCTTTCAGCGAAAGAAAGAGCCATGGTGGAGCCGAGAAGACGAAAGAGTAGATTTAATTCATGAAGCGGTCTGTGACGATCCTGGAGTTTGTTCCAAGTGTCTTGGACTAGGAGAGTGGACCCAGAAGTTCCTATCAACAGGTGAATGTTCGGTCCAGGTCCAACCCTTCCTGTGCAGTCTTGGAAATGATGCAGTAGCCAAATAAACGTGTGCATGTGGACTAACCAAGAGTTCGAGACAGTGCTGCTGCTGCAGTAGAATAACAGCAGTGGGATTTTCTTTTTCCCCCAGCAGTAATAAAAACTTGAGACGTGAACGTGAAATGAGTTCAGCCGCTACAAAATCTTAATAATAGCAAAAGAAATTGCCTTTGGCCACCATATGCAAATTGGACAGCTGTATTTGCAGCATACACTTCCAGCGATGTGTTCCTGGGGATCCAGACCGGTTGAACCTGTTCTGGTGTGACTCGGGCTGCGCTGTTGGAAGCAGCAACATTTCTGTCCGCTACGCCCCAAACGGCGGGAGACTAACACACGGGAGCCGCTGCGATCGACACCCCGCCGAGGCCGGTTTTGTCGGCTTTTGTGTGCGGACGTGTCTTGCTCGCGCCGTACGAGCCGGGCGGTAGTTTGAAGCGCCCCTTTTCCCCGCACCGAGGACGTTTCTAACGCTGAGCGGGCTAGAATCCCGCACAACGCGTAAAAGGCCGCCGCTGGAAATCAACGACCCGCCGGAGACCCTACTGGCGTGTCTGGACCAGACATAGACCACAACATTCCGGCCGCTTCGTTGTCTGTTTACTCTGCGGCCGCTCCGGCGTCGTATCGCGGCGTTGCAACAAAGGCAGCCGAGCGACAGCCGTGATTTCCGTCTTCTCTTGGCCACGCGAGGAGCTCGGGTCTCGGGTCTCCGTGGGAGAATGCGTCGCCTTCTCCTGGCGTTAGCTAAGCCGCGGCTCCATGTAAGGCAAAAAGCGATGGCTTCGTTTTAGCTTTGGGGTACAGTCGGCCTTTATTAATGTATCACGAGGGAGAAAGACACTCGTGCACACAGGAAGGACCGGACCGAAAATGCTATTTCGCTGTGCGGTTGGCCTCTGCTCCCAGCAGGCAGGGCTTTGTTTAGGCAAATCCCTCACTCATCACCGAGGGGCTTAGCGATACTTCCAGCTAACAGCTAAGTCTTTTCCAGGTATTTCATGATTAATATCCTCCACAGGGCCAACAGTAACAACATGCTCCTGGCCTCTGCGGTGGTGGTGTGGGAATGGCTCAACGAACACGGCCGGTGGCGGCCCTACAGCCCCGCCGTCTCTCACCAGATAGAGGCGGCCATCCGGAGCAGCGACCCCCGCGGAGGGAGCGTGGTCCTCGGACAGGTGGACAGCCGGCTCTCGCCGTACATCATAGATCTCCAGTCCATGCACCAGTTCAGACAGGACACAGGTGAGACGGGGAAGGTGCTGGGAGCGATGGGAGTGGATGTACTGTGCAAGGATGTCATGTTTGGGCTATTTATTGAGCGTTCAGGTCTTTTATTTATATATATATATATATATATATCTCAGAGAAAGCGATAACTGGATTTAAAGTGTACTTATGGCACCGTAAGCAAACACCACTGCATTTGTCTGTGCATTACTGGACAATCAGCTCCTTTCACATCTGTGTGTTGTGTGCTACATTATGTCACGGCTTTCCAACAACCTTCATGTCTTAAATCGTCTGTTGACCCCAGAACACACCCACCGTGTACCCAAAATGTAGGAGGTATAGGTGTAAACTTATATAGCACTTTGCATTTCTAGGTATTGGGTCTAAGATATTGGAACAAATGTAGACTGCAAAGCACCACATCTGGGTATTTTCAGTGTAGCCACATTGAAGTTTGATTCATCTCAGCAGTTTGACCAGAAGAGTTTAGATTTTTTTTAAGCTGATCCCATGACTTGATATGTTGGGTGATTAGAAAAGATAATTGCACCAGTGCTTTTGTCAGCAAAGACAGCGATAGCGTGGAGTGATTTATTAAAAGTCCAATCCACATGTCTTTTAAATTTCGATCATTGCTTTTAAATTAAAATAAACCTACATGAACATGCACAACAGTAAAGTTTGAGTTACAGGGTGCATTTGACATAACTGTACTTACTGGCATGTTATCCTGCTGTGCTACCAGTCATCACCTACAAAAGCCTTAACATGACCAGAAAACATTTATAGTTTGGTTGTTTTAGTTTTCATCTCTGTTTGTGATGGCAGGTTCCAGTCCTGTTTTAACCGAGAGGTGGGGCCTCTTTATGCTCATGTTTGGGTCACAACATTGAGCCTTTTGAGTAACATTTAAGTGCAATGTTTCCACAATAGAATAGATCAAATATGAAGATGTGTTGTGGAGAATTTGTTTTGTTTTTTTAAACGTGGGGACTTACATTGGTTTTTGGTGGCTGGATGGTTTTTGCTGGGTAGAAAAATATTGAGTTTTTGATACTGTGTATCCAGGTGAACTGAGATTACAGCCTAACCTGTATTATAAAATGTACTTTATGTGTTGTGTGAAGTAGGTCAAATGACCTCTGATTGGAAATGGCCTCTATGATTACGATCCTAGTTGCATGCAGGACCAGGTTGATGTAGCGATATGAGAAGGCAGTATCACAATAGCAGGTTCTACGTTGGTTTTCACCCATAATCACCAATACTTTTAAGGAATCTTTGTATTGAAAGAAACCTCTGATGAAGTGAAAATGCTAGTATGCAGTCATTTAGTGTCTTCGCCAGATACTCTTAATTTGTTGACACTCTCTAAACTCTCGAATTGTGGAACACAGAGAAAGTGTGTGTATTCAATTCAGTTTTAATTTATAGTGCGCCACATCACAACAGACATTTTCGCAGAGTTGTTTTCATGTAGAGCAGGTCTAGACTGCACTCTTAAGTCTTTGTATGTGTGTGTGTGGTGGCTGTGTTGGGTTGAGATTCAACAGTGTGATGGTGCGGAGCAGCTGCAAATGACCATGGCACCACTGAGTTAGCTGCATTGTTTAGCCCTTATCCACTAGCACTAACACACACACACACACACACGTGCGCAGCAGCTGCACACTCCTTACACGAAGATACAGAGAGAGACCTTGATTCTGTGGAAAGAATGGAATATTTCAAGGCCTAATGAGCAGAGGGTTCACTTTAGTTGTCCTCTCTCTGCAGCCCCCCCACCACCCCCCTCTCCCTGGGGTCTCGCCCCCTCTCCCCCTTCCTCTCCCTCTCTCTCTTGTACAAGTGTTTAGTTTCGTCAATAGGCAAAAGTCCCAAGGGCCTTTTGGTTTTGGCTTTGACATGGAAGACAGAGTGATATGTGTGTGTGGGGGGGGAGTAGGAGGGGTTGTTGCAGAAGGAGTGCGATAATTGGGGAGCCTGTATTCTCTCTCTCGCTCTCTGACTTTTGCTCCTCCACCATTGTTGGATTTTTGGAACAGATGTGAGTTCGTCCATTGTAGCTGTGACACACACACACACACAGTTTTGAGAAGCAGACCAGAGGGGGGAGGTTAGGTTCGGGGGGTTGCTGGTTGTTGCAAGCTCAGTAAAGTAATGTTATCTAGATACCAAATTGATGACTTCGGTACGTTACCAGCCTAAAGTATCTCGATACCAATACCGAAACAATTCCACGGCAAAAATCTTACACAGAGCAAAGTAAGATGACACAGCGTGAAACTTTGACATTTTCTTTAATTAAAAAAACACATAAGATTCAAAATAAACAATACATTTTGTGTCAGCTGCTTAGATATAACTATTGAACATGTTTTAACAAAAATATTTTGTTCCAGCTGTTGAGCTTTATAGCTGTGTAAAATATGTTTGTCACAGAAAGTGGACAAGTGAAAACCAGAAAACATTTTTTTCCCTTATTCTTTCTCTGATTTACTTTTTGGACAGTTATTTGCCGTCTTCAAGGTTCTTAGCCAGGAAAGCAAGTGTGTCAGCGTGCTCCTCAGTCAGCCTATTGCGTCTAGGACTGCAGATAATGCCTGATGTGAAATGTCATTGGAGCAACTCAAAATGGTACTCAGTAGTTTGTATGGCCCTACGTGCTTGTATGCTGACTGACAACGTTGGGGCTCCTAATGAGACGACGGATGGTGTCGTGGGGTATCTCCTCCCAGATCTGGACCAGGGCATCTGAGCGAGCTCCTGGATAGTCTGAGGAGCAACCTGGTGGTGTCGGATGGACCAAAATATAATGTCCCTGAGGTGTTCTATTGTATTTTATTTCCAATGACATTTCAGCAAAATGGACAAGTCTGCCACATAATCTTTTCACTTTGATTTTTGGGGTGTCTGAATTCAGCAGGTTGATAATTTTCATTTCCATCCAACGATGTGGCATCCTTTCGTTCCTAACACATTACCCAGTCAATGTCAGTAGACGATATAGTAGTAGATATCCAGCATGATATTTTTTTTTCCCCCATTGTGATCTGATGTTTTCAAAGTGTTCCTTTTAGTGTGTTAAAAAAAAATCTGATTATGGATTTGCAACAATTTGTGATCTCATGCTTTTTCCTCAAACTCTGTTGTGCTGTCTGTGAAATCGATGTAGTCATGGCCATATGAACATGGCCTCCTCTGATCACATACATGCTTGCAAACAGACTAACAAACAGGGCTTCCTGTAGATTGAGAGGGAGCGGCAATCTGACAGTAGACAAACTTTGTGTTCCTTTCAGCTTTAGAGCGCCGCTCATACTGCCATACCGCGCCCCCCGTATGGCCTAGGAGCAAAACCAGGACGACAAGACTGCTGAGTCACAAGTATTATGCCAGTATTATATAGGGACTATTTACAATGGTGAAAGTGGAGGAGGAGGGACTCAGGTGGATGCCAAAGAAAATAACTAAACATAACAAAACACCCCTTACTAAATCCTACCTACCCCACACAAAAGAACAGAAAAACTACCTAAGCTGTCTAATAACAGGAGTGCAAAACAATACACGGGCGGCTGCACCCACTTACCTAGTGTGATTCCCTAAGTTCCCTAAATTCCCACAGATTCCCTAAGTGGGTGCAATGTATAGGGCACCCCCGCCTTACCTAGTCCGTTAACCCCCTACCACAGACCACACAGCTCAAAAACCACGCCTGCTCTTGTGCTCCCTCTGTCACTGTCAGTGTCTCTTTTGGTCCATCGCCGTTTTCCTCATCTGCCTGGTCTCTCTCCTCTCTGTGCTGAGCCTCGCCATGAGTCATTAGCAGGCCACGCCTCCCAGCAGGTGTGACTGGGGCCGCACAGGTGGTAGTCACGTTGACCCAGGGAGAGACTGGCAGAAACGCCAGGGCAAACACAACAACAGCCAATCCCACCCCTTTTGTCACGTAACACTTGTGGATGTTTTCACTTGCAATTCAGACGTCGGTACAGAATTTGTATATATCATATATTTATTTTAGGGGGGAAATGGTTGGGTCTTTAGTGTGAAACAGTAGTTGGAATGGAACTTTGGCTAATGTCAGGAGAGGCTTGGCTTGAAAATGTTAAATATAAATGTCACACTGTCAGCAAATGTCTCACCCTCTTTCAAATACCTGAATTTAAAAGGACTTCAACTGCAGCCATGGACATAAGGGTGTGACTTTTTTTTTAATGAAAATGGGAGAAATGTAAAATGAAAAGCCATAATAAATGACAAGCATCTGTAAATGAATTTTGACAATGGAAGAAATATTTATATCACAAGGGGTTTTTTTGTTTTAACTTTGAGGGCATCTTTTTTCCCTACTCCTGCAGAATGTTGCTCCTCTTGTTCCAGCTGGTCCTGCTGAAGGAGACACATTCCCAGACTCCCAAAATGCCCCATGGTGTTAGGGTCATGGTAAAGGGGGGTTGGGGGGTGGGGATGCATGTAAGGGGTTGTGCTGACAAGAAAGGGAGAGGGAGTGGAAGCAAACGTTGACACTGACTACGTTTACATGCACTCAACAAGCCACGTTTCTGGGACAAGTCAGGCTACGACAGGAAATAACAGAACATGTTTACATACACTGCAGTAACTTACTGCGAAACCTGTGCTTGCTTGATACTGTATATCTCAACCCAGCTGGCCGAAGCAGATGACCGCCCACCCAGAGCCTGGTTCTGCTCGAGGTTTCTGCCTGTTAAAAGGCAGTTTTTCCTTGCCAATGTCACCTAGTGCTGCTCATAGTGGGAATTGTTGGGTCTCTGTAAATAGTCAGTCTAGACCTGCTCTATATGATAATTGCCCTGAGATCACTTCTGTTCTTCTGACTCTTTAGCTGCTAAATGCTGCACTATGTTCAGCAGCTGATTGCTGTCTGTCTGCAGGCAGCTTGTTGCTGAAAACCACTGCCTATGCAGCTGTAAATGGGCGGTGAGAGTGAATCAGACTGAGAAGTTGCTGGCTGTAAAACCAAAACAATAAGCTGAAAGAGGCCATAAAGCTTTATGCAGCTGTGTGTAGCTGCAGAGCTGTGTGATAATGGTCTGTGGGTTCATCACAATGAGTGACCCCTTTCACACATAGTAATTTATCTAATTGCTAATGTAATAATATTGATTAGTGCAGCTCTAAATAAACATTTGGCCAGACAAAAGGTGTTTTTTTGGTATAAATTCAGGAATTGTATTGGCACATAGTGATTCCTTATACCTAGCGCCAGTCTCAAGTCTTCCGGCCAGGTCACTCTGTTAGAAACTGTTTCTTCAATTAAATGTAGCAGTGTTAACTAGGTTTCTCTGACCCTGTAACTTGCTTTTCCAAAGTGCTTCTTTGTGATTTTAAGAAAGCTTACAGAGCAGTTACTGGAGTGCATGTAAATGTGCTGCCTGTAGGAATGCTTCCTGATTGATCAGTTCATATGGAATTGTGCAAGATATCTTTGTGACTCTAAAGAGACCTTAAAATTCACAGACAACCCCTTCATAACTGCCTTTTAACAAGTGCTATGAGATAACTCTGTTATGATATAGGGCTATATAAATAAAATTGAATTTTAGTTTTCCTTGGAGATCGAGGTAGATAGGTAGGTTGATTTGACTGTGCATGCCAGAAAATGTTACCTGTACGGGTGTTTTCATAATTTCATAGCGAAATGTTGCTGTAGTTCTGCACCATTTTACAGTAATAACAGGGATTTACACAAATGTAATTATGAAACCAATGCTCCCTGGAGGTGGTTTTGGATGCAGTGTGTTGTCTTTGCCGTTGACTGCTAAGGTTAGGGTCTGTTCTCCTTTTGTCTTGAAGCCTTCATTCTATGTCGTACTTCCTCTGGTCCACCTGATATCTCTTTCTCTTTTCTCCTCTGCCACACAATTTCTCTGCTTTTCTCTCACAAACTCTATGAAACTGAAAATTGACTGAACTCAAAACTCAGGGGACTGGACTCTTTCAAGGTGAGACAAAGTAGAGACAAAGAGGGAGAGAGCTGAAGGCAACAGGCGGCAACACAAAGTCAAAGGGGAGAGGGTTGACGAAAGTGTGGAGAGGGCTACAGAAAGGAAGAATATTACTGGAAGGAGAGAGAATAAGAATAGATGTAGAAAGGAGTGAGGAACGGAGGAAGATGAAAGTGACTTTGAAAAAAAAAACGGGGAGAATGAAAGAATAAACGCTTGTGTGAACACTTTCATTTAGACATGTGGGATTTCTGGAAAGAAAAAAAATGAGTGGATGATGGATAATTCGGCCTAAAATACTGTACATTAAGACGTTTTCGTCTTAATATAACCTTTTATGGATTGTTCTGAGAAAGCAGCATCCTATTTTTCCATCCAGCTATTTTAACCCATTTTGCCATTTTGACCGATGCATGAAAGGTTTGTCAAAACTAAAATATGAATCAATGTTATCTATCAACATAATTTATTCAACACATGCATTTGAATCACAATATTTGTCGATGGGAAAATCTGCATACTGGATGCTGCTTGCTCTGTGTTTTCTACATGGACACATCATAAATCACAAGGAAAAAAATGGGAAAGACGCCCAGAGAAAGTGAGATGAAAGAGGTGGAGGGGTCAGAGCGCAGCCTTTTCTGTCTGATTGTTGTGAAACTCTTCATGTTGAGTTACTGTGAGGCTTCGGGGGGGGCATCACTCACTGCCTGCTCCACAAAACACACTAGCAGTGCACGTATATGAAAGCATGTGAAGACATCAATAAATATTTTTGTCACTGTATCGTGGATCCCACTGTAGTGATGTCCTCCTTGACTTTAATCACTCCAAACTCAAACCTAAACTTTCCCAAGCTAACACCCTCACACTTAAACCATGTGATGGGGTTTAGAGGGTCTCACTGGTATGGAATGTTATATCATTCAAAAAGGTGTACGTGAAAACAGTGGTTTGTCTCTGTAACTAGTTTTATATAGAGTTGGTCTAGACCTGCTCTCTATTAACAAGTGCTGTGAGATAACTTTGTTATGACATGGCGCTATATAAATAAAATTGAATTGAATAGTTTTGCAAATGTGTGCATTGAAGTTTGTATCTGTAAGCTCATCTGATCAGGGTGCCTCCTGGACGCCTCCGCTTGGAGGTTTTCCGGGCACATCCAACTGGTAGGAGACCTGGAGGTAGACCCACGAACGGAGAGGGCTTCCTCATGTAGGACAGAAACAAAAGGGGTGAGCAAAGTGTTAGAAAGAGAAGACAAAAGGAGGGACGAGGAGATGATATTAGACAAAGAGGGTGCAATGTCAAGAAAAACAAATCAAAAGAAGAAGAAAGTCATGAAATAAAGAAAATTCAATAAGAAGTGAAGCGAGTGTCTGAAAGAAGTTGATTTAAAAAAAGAATTGCTGGGAGATTTTGTCTTGATGATACCAGGTTAGCTTGTGAGCTCATTCTCTGTTTCAGACTCTGTTCTTCGCTTATCTCATGTGTCTACTTTCAGCTTCCTCGCCATTCCCACCTTCTCTTTAGCTTTGGGAGAATAAACCCACGTTTTATTCAGCTTCCCCTGGACTCCTTTGTCTTTGCGTTTCTGTTCTCTGTTTAAAGCTTTTTATTTGTGTACAAGTTGTCATTTTTCTGTTTTCGGTGTAAAATTTTCATTTTAGTTATTAAACCTTGGTAGCGACTCACATACTATATATCAGTTTTATCATTTCCTCAACAGTGCCCTATCCCTCATCCATCAGCTGCTTGGGATGTTTAAGGATGGTGAGTGGAGAAGTGGAGCTAGAGGTAAAGGAATATTTTTGGGAAGCGCTTTAAGTTATAATTAGGAAAATGGCAGCAACTCCATCCCTTTTGCCATGGGCTGGGTTAGGACAGAAATTATTCTGGGTTCAAACTGGGACAATTCTCAAGGGTGGGAAATGGAAAAAACATGACAGACATGATGAGGGGAATTTTGCTATTCCCATGAAGGGTGGATACAAAGTCACAAAGGAATGAGGTCAGAACGTTTTGATGTGATTTGTGGATTTAGGGCAGACGGATGGGCAGAGAAGCACATGTCACTTGTCTGGTTATCACCTTGTTCTTTGACATCAGAGATAGACATCTTTCTATCTACTGTTAACATATTATACATATTTTAAATCATGTTAGAAGCTTCTGAAGCTCCATTGACGAGGCTCTTTCCTTAGATATACTATGAGAAAAATGTTCCAGAATTTGTCCAGATTCTTGACATGTGCATTGAAGTATCAAGATTGGCATGAACATACCATTTCCAACTAATGGTATTTCCTTGATTTTTAGCTTAATATGCTTTTATTGAAGTAGAAAAATATGTTTAAATGAACAAACATAAACGGATAAAAGAATAAATATATATAATGACAAATAAAATATAAATTATCCCTTAATAAAGATATTAGGTCACAAGATCCAGTCTTGGAGAAATATTATTTTGACGATAGTAGTGAAAGGCACCACCACTCCCATAGGTGTTCAACTGGCTTGCGATCTGGTGACTCTGGAGGCCATTGCATATGATTCACATCATGTTCTTACTCGTTGATTAATTTAATGAGCCCTCATTCCCCTGTATGTGCCAGAAAATGTAACATTTTTCATAAGTGAACATCATGCTTTCTCCATGTCCTCTTTTAATGAAAGAGAGAACTGAGAGCATTTGTCTTTCTTCCTTATGCCTGATAGCCACCCTGCTTACATTAACAAAAAATTGTGGTAATTTGTGTGATGGCTAACACTAATTATTATTTTCATAATTGATTCATCTGAGCCGATAATTGACCAGAGCGAGGATTCGCCATGGTTAACCATCTCACTGTGATGGCCAACGTGGATATCTTTGGGATCTTGGCAGTTTCTGTTTCAACTTTCCGTTTCCAGTGTTTTCCCTGGTTTACACACAGTTTTTACTGTAAGATTGGTGACATCATCAAATTACTTCCAGCTATAGGCATGAAACAGCTTCAGTGGAAGCCATTTATTGTATTTAAATGCATATTTTTCATTTTTGAGCAAACAATCGAAGAAAATGTAAGCATCTAAACACCAAATTTAAAGCTCAGTAAGAATCTTCAGATAGCCTGTTGGCATCTACCGCTGAGATTTTTACCTCAGAGGTAGTGTGAGCAAACTCATTTGGAGTTAAGTGGCGTTGAGAGAGACCTTCAGACATTTGTCTCACTCAGACGCAGCAGTCTGGTGGCAGAAGCAGTGAGGCTGTGAGGATACAACAAGTAAAGAGTGAGCTTTATAACCACATGCAGTAATTCAAAATGACACAATTGTGGCCAAACTCTTGTATGAATTAGTCATAGAGACAGCGCAATTAAGTCCCGCTCGCACTGGAGGCTCGCCGTTGACTTTTTGCCGTGTGAAGGTGCCTCCTTATCACTTCTGTCTGCTAGTTAGCAACTGAAAGATGCCTAAAAGCTGCTTTGTGAACCCAGAACTAAGTTTTTCTAAGTTGCTGAACATAAAACCTGAACTTTTTAAGAAGACAAAAGTGGAAACAGATGTGAGGCATCACCAGGAAGATGAGCTGAGGCCATGGGCTTTGAGTCTTATTGAAGTAAGTTACAGTTGCTAATTTGGCCAGACAAACTGCAGAGGGTGAAGCTAGCTCAGCTATGCAGGGCCTGGTGATTCAATCAAGAAGTTGGCAAATATCAAAGTATTTCACTTCTGGCCATTCTTTGGGATCATTTCTTAATTATTTTGGTTGCATATTGTGGCGGCGAGAGTTTTCTCCTCCGCTGGGTGTGGTTTCCAGAGTATGACACGTTTGGCTCGGTCTCTATGCACAATGCTGCGCACCATATGTGTGTAATCAATGTCTAGAGTTGGCTGAAAAAGGAGGAAGAGAAAATGCTAGCTCAACCCGGAGCTGAATTTTCGTGTGTGTGTGTGTGTGTGTGTGTGTGTGTGTGT
>JAVQJF010077805.1:0-24840 GCA_036023855.1 Gadopsis marmoratus | reverse complement strand
TGGTTATATCGTAGCGTTAGTTTTGTTTGACCTCTTTTAAGGGCCCTGCTGTTCTTAAAGTAGTTTATTTAGTTATTGCTTTGTTATTGTAATTAAATCCTTTGTTTTGTACTTTAAATCTGTGTCCTCTCATGCCTTGACTGCCTGATCCACCACATATACATAAGCTAAAATTAGCAATCAAAAGCTACTCATCATATTAGCCCAGGTAAGACCTATGATGCTTTGAGTGAATTGAATTCATCATTTTATTTTTAAGAATTTAACTTTTCATTTATAAGAGCTTGTAAGATTGTTATTTTTTCTTTGAAATGTTACGTTAAATGAATGAACAATAAAATGCAGCCAGATCAAGTGGGAAAAATCTTCGATTACGCTATAATAATGTGGCTAAAGGGCCATATGGAGTTAGAAATGAAAAAATCCAACACATTAATGAAGATGGGGAGAGATGCAGTATAGTTACATAGAGTGTCAGGATGCCATAGACAACCAACAAAACACACCAGACACCGTTCAACGTTACAGCCGAGCAGAGCAAACAAAAAGTGCCTCATTAAAGTGAATTCAGAGACGGGCGGCAGCAAGAATTCAAAAGTGCAACAAAACCATAGCATAACTTTTTCAAATATTTTAGGGGATGATTGTGCGAGACATCAGCATGAGCTTGGCTTATTTGATCCTAGGTACATTTAAAATGCATCTTGCAGCACAAACTACAGTCGTACCACTATTAGATCAAATACTTTAAGCTTCTGCAGGGCTCCAGGTAGCAACAGCACAGGTAGCAGCGCCGCACACACACACTTTTCCTCCTGCACTTTCTCAGTCTTCATTATACAGCAAACAGCTGGAGGCCTCGGGGAAGGTCGTGAGTGTTTGTGTGTGCGTGTGCGCGCGCGTGTGTGTGTGCGCGTGTTCGAGTCCTGAGGGAAGGTTTTGGACCTAATTGGCACCGGCATGTCAAATGTTCCCGTGAACCAAGCTGGCACGCCTGCACGTCAAAACTCTCCGCTCCCAACAAACAGAGCGGCGCATGAATGCGAATAAGTCTGCCGACCCCTGAGTGACTTTTAGCATCCCAGTGCTGCAGGCAATGAGGATGCAGACGGGAGGGCTGGAGGGATATAAAATGGGTTTATTAAATGGACATACAAAAACATACTACATAGCCCAAAATGATTGCGGAGCGGTTGCAAACATCTAATCCCAATAAAGGGGTGAATTTATGATGAAGGAGAAGCCACATTCATCGCTCTCATTGTTACATATGTATGTATATGTCATATGTAAGCACATTTTTTGGGCTCTTCGTGGTGCATCTATGCTTATAGAAATTCTACTGTACGATATAGCTTCCTTCCTACGCTACGAGTTCCACACACACAGTCGATGATCTGGTTAAACTTTGAAACACCTCGCTGGATAAATTTAGATACTAATGAGGAGAAAAACGATTTTCTTGAAACTACTGTACCTCCTTAATAAGTTAAGATGCAGTGCGCTCATTAATACTGGCCATTATGTGGAGATAAGTATGCTGACATAGAATTATTTGCTAATGAATGCGAATTAGCTTAATTAATGACCTCATTAACATAACTACTTATGTTCAATATATCACAGAGATATGGGTTATGGACATTAAGCAGCTCAAGTGTTTCTCATTTATTATGGTTCCACCTAATCTATATTGCATATTTTAATGTTTTATGACATGTTGAGACATGAGATATTTATTTCACATTTTTAGGATGTTCCATCACACATATTCTGCACTTGTGGTTAATCTTCACAGGCTAATGTTAGTGTATCTATTATTAGGGATTGTATGAAAATTATTAGGGAGGGAGTGGTTGTCAGGAAAAGGGGTGGATTGTGTATTTTCTTTTGTTTTGCTGAAGGGATGGTAGTGTGACTTTTTTTGGAGAGCACCAGAGGGCCTTTTAATTTTTTCTTACCCTAGACTCTTTCCCCTCGCAGATTAATCGTTAAAAGAAGAAAGATCAAGCACAAAGCTAATGAAAATTATTATTCCATGAACAGAGGAGGGGAGGATATTGCAATAAAAAAAACAACAAAAGAACAAAGAATGGATTAAACTGTGTGTTTATCTGCTCTACCGCAGGCAGAAAAGGTTAGCATGCTAGCTAAGTCGCTTACGACCTACAATGGTAACCTAGCAGCAGGAAAGGGGCACGTCATTAGCTAACTATAAACCTTTGTGGGGTTACTGGTCCCATTACTTAGCGGAGTTTTCAGTCAAGTCACAAAGCCTTAGCATTAACTTATGCTACCTAGCAACATCTGTTAGCGACGGTCGCCATTTCAGCCGACAAAATCCACGGTCCTCGGCTATAAATGAGAAGCCTGCATTTGTTTAATTCTGATTGAAATCAAAAGGCCCACTGATTCAAATATGACAAAGAATTTCGAATGATAAATGTGCCACCGTTGTATGCAAGAACTGAAACGCCCAACAGGCGTAGCAACAGCAACCCAAGATGATCGGGGGCCCCTATAACTCATGACCTTAGTATTTAGTATTTCTATATTTCTGGCTACAGCCCTGTGCCTGAGAAAGAGAAGATGACTAACTTCTAATCACCTATAGTTATGGACAATGCTTCCATCAGCCATTATCACCAGCCAGAGGCTTTTATAGTTCTTCTACGGCTGGCGTGTTTCTCTCTCGTGATGTCTGGAAGGCCTCCTTTGGCTGCAGTAAAAACAGTGTGCGGTGCATTTTGTGAATTAGCATACAATGTGGCCCTGCAGACAGAAATAGCTGCTTCCTCTCAGCGTGGGCGTACCTCTCGACGCAGCTTTGTAGCAATAGGTTCACTGGGAGGGTAGAGTCGACGCCGGATCTGCATAAAAGACATATCATCCATGAAGACAAAGGTGTTGCTGCTGCTCCTTGGAGCTGTTCTGGGTGCGAATCCAATTACGGGAGCATTATTGAAATGTGTGCTCGCTAAGAGCTGATTGGTGTTTTGATCCAGATCAAATTTAACAGCCAATATCTAGTAGTGTGTATGCGAGAGAGCTGGAAATTGCGTTAGGAAGGGAAGGCCAGACAGCCGATGTTGCGGCGTATTTCTGTGCATTCTGCTGACCAAAAGAAAATCATTTTACATTATTGTTTTTTCATGGCTCTCCAGTAATGGTAGATCTTTATTACACACATGCACTGTATGAACTTGCTTTTATTAGTGTTCATTTTATGGTAATTGTGATTAACATCCCTGATGAGTGCTTTGGTAAGACAAGCAGATGTATCATGCTATGGGAGAGACTGTGCACGTGTGCGCGTGCGCGTGAGTCATTATGCCGGGTGCTGACAGCTGCTAGAGGGAAGAGCTATGGCCAGAATGATCTGCTATCCTTCAGGGGATGCATCATTTCAACATTTAACTAATGACTGATGGCTGGGCAGCCAAATGTCTGTCCTCTCCACTCCAGCACACACACACACACAGAGAGAGAGAGGTCACCTCAACCCACCACAGCTAGTAAGTGACCACGTCACACAAACAGCCCTGGGTGCACTTCCCAACAGTACGCAGGTGCTTTCAGTCTCGTAGCTGGTCAGACCTCAGCTCAGGTTGAAGTTGGGTGCAGCTCCACATACTTAACGTTTGTATCAGAACTATAAACTTAAATTTGTTTAAGTTACAAATGTCTCAGGAGAGCACACAGTTTGCAGACTCCCCAACAATCCCGAGAAGAGTTCTAATTAGTCTTATATTACCAGGTAAGTGGAAACTCCTGTTCAGGTGAACCACGGCTGTTTAATTATGCCTCGACAGGTTGGACATAGAAGCTTCTGATCACCATGTAGCGTTAAAAAGAAATGGCTTTTCAGAGACTGAATATCTTGCCCATGGATGTCTCCTTGTGTTAAAGTTACCCCTAAATATAATGTTGTTAAAATGTGCACGGTGCTTCATGGAGGTCCTGCAAACACACCATTTACAACTTTGGATTTGATCAGGGGTTTGAAGAGCGCGTGACGTGTACAGAATGGACACACACATACCCCAACATGGACAAGGAGACAGAGCTGAGGCGTCAAAACCGTGTCACCATTTTGTCATGGTGAAATAAATGATAAATGGAGCCCCGTTTTGGCGATGTCTCTTTTGGGGTGACTAAAAATACACTGAATCCATCAAGCAAAGCAGCGGGGTAGACAGAATGAATGAACCTCTGAATGGCTCCGAGGTGTCATTTACACAGCGTCTCTTCAAACCGCATTTAACTGTCCGAAAGCTTGTGACACTCTGTCTGGAAAGACAGCGTTTAAGAACAAAGAGAGCAAGCGAGAGCATCTGTGTGTTACAGAGTCAACACAGATCAGTGGAGGCAGTATCAATGGAAAAATAAAATAATCAGGAACCGTATGTGTTTGAGCTCTGACAGGTCCTCTGCAGGAAATCGGTTAACAATGAAATGTTGCTTTTCTTGAATATGAGCCAAGATTGATTTTAATTTTTTTATTCTCTTGATTTTTGTTGTTGATCTATAACTCACTTCTCAGCTTTGGACTGTAATGAAATCCAGTTTAATATAAATGATACATTTAAAAAAAACAACCACATCAGTCATTTTAGCCTTTAGTGTGCTGCATTTATCTGTGTCTGTGCCTCTGGGAAAAAATACTTTCATATGGATGCAGTGGTTCAATGCTCCAGTATTTGCAAGTGTAGTTAGAATAATCACACCTCAATCAAAATGTAACTCTGAAGCCAAGAGCTTCTTAACCCTCCACCTCCCACAGCGCTGAAATGGAAGCACTGACTGGTGACTCATTTACACAGAATTTGCATTGAAATGGGACGAAAAGTCTTTTTATTTGAATCCTTAATTTTTTGCTTTTAAGATTTTGTCCCAAGATGTCTGTTTCAAATAGCCTTTCTAATATATGAGGCGGTGCAGCTTCCGAACCACACAGTGATGCAACTGCCGAGGATGCTCTCAATGGCGCCTCGGTAGAAGGAGTGCATGACGGGTGTGTGGGCCCCCCCACTCTCTTCAGTTTCCTGATGAAGTACAGGCGCTGCTGGGCTTTCTTGGCGAGCGACGTGGTGTCGTTTGTCCAGGAGAGATCCTCCGTGATGTTCACCCCCAGGGATTTGGTGCTGCTCACCTACTCCACAGCAGCACCATCGATGGACAGTGGGTGGGGGTGTTGGGGGTGGGTTCTCCTGAAGTCGACAACAATCTCCTTTGTTTTCCCCACATTAAGGAAGAGATTGTTGTCTTTGCACCGTGTGGCCAGCTGGTTCACCTCCTTCCTGTACTTGTTCGTTGTTGTCTCATCGTTGTTGCTGATGAGACCTACCACTGTTGTGTCAACACGCCATCTACTGTTTGAAATCAGCCCAGAATCGGAGGGTGGAGCTTAATAACTTTAATAATACTGCAGTGTATCACTATTCCTTGTACAACATTCTTAAAAGTAATTTAGCATTTTATCACAACCTCTGAGATGCTTCTTCTCTGGACATACTGTACCTATACTACAGAAGCACATTTCTTAGGTGTTCCCTGTTTTTCAGGTGCAGCAGTTTCCTCTACCTGCACAGAAATACCACTGCGTGTCACCTTGCAATCAGGGGACACAGCTTGAATCCGGTATGTGGACTTCATTTCTGCTGCAGCACAAAGAGAAGAGACCCGTCAGCCACCAGCTGAAATTAGAGCTGCTCAGGCCGTAATGCGCTGGATACCAAACCTTTGTAGAAGGAAGCGGTTTCAGGTGACCACATCAAGTCCTCAACTGCATTTTAACAGCTGCATTTGTTACTTAAATGGTGTGACGAGTGAAGATATCTACCCCGCAGCCACTTGGAAAAATAAACCAGGAAAGCACCTGTAGATTTCTGAAAGGCTTTATTCATTGTTTCTCCCCTCTCTCTATACCTGGGAAACACCCAAGAGGCACACTGGCAAATATCTGATCAACACTTTCCACACGCGATTGTGGCCCAAAACATGACAAAAAAACCTGTGTCACTTATCTAAACAAATAGCCTTAAAATATTGTTGCCTGAACTTGTTGAGGCCACAAGACGAAGTGCAAACATGTCTTCGTATACCTCCTTATGGATTCTTTGGCCATCCAATCACAACAGAAATGTAGTTAGATTAGGCAGGACGGGGCGAGACGTCAACCCACACACTTTCTTATTCCTACACAGAGAATAAAGTAGTGAAATATCCTTGACCCTGGAGAGGGGAAGCAAAAGGAGAACTCTTTCTCAGCTGCTTGGTCTTGACATGAGATGGTCTCATGGCGACCTCATGTGGCCGCGTAGATGCACTACAGCTTTGAGCCAATAAATAATCCTCGTCTCCACTCAAAGTGAAGCAGTAGCGGGACTTTCCATAAAACAAAAGAAGACAGAGGCAAGAGCAAAATACCTTAAAGTCATTTACTTAAATTAAAAAAATTTACATCACATCATCCTTTACAATAGACACGTCTTTTAAAAACTCAGTGACTTGTTTTCATCACTGTATATTTCAATCAGTTGTATACAAATTCCTCTTGGACCAAAAAAAAAAAAAAAAGAGGGAGTCATTGTACCGTCTGCCATAGATGACAAATTACTCATAGTAATGACTGCAGTGTTCCCCAGTTACACTTGGGCTTTTCCTGCAATTCACTGACAAGTTATATCAGTATTGTCTCAGTCCATAAAACAGGACTGAATTTCTTCATTTATTAATTAACCTTTTAAATTCACTTGAGTCATGATGTCAGACTAAGGCTGTTTGCAGCCTTGGGACAATTCATTTCTAAATTGCCCAAAAAGAGACAGGAGCCCTGGTACACTCAGTGTGGATTACTTGGATGTTGTAATGCTTTTGGGAAACCTTTAATTAACATTTACACAGTTAGAGAAACTACATATTTAATACAACAGCGAGGACACCAGCTTAAACGGAGGAGACCTTGAGAGGACAACACTGCTTTTGACACGGTCCCTGTCACAACAGCAGCCACATCCTCAAACTGTTCTGTGTTATTTACCAGTAGCAGGACACACGGTACGGCAGTCGTTATGTGAAGCTCACCGTTCACAACATTAAATGCATTTTCGACATTTGGGAAATATGTTTATTTGCTTTGTTAGGCGAGAAGATTGATACTGCTTTCATGATATGTTTGTAAAGGCCGGTAGTATTTTAAAGATTATTGAATATTACTGTTTTGGGGACCTTTGATAAACACCATTTCCCATAAGCCCTGGACCATCTAAAGAGGTGAGTCCATAGGCGGTGGTCTGCATTAACAACCCACAGATTGCAGGTAAAAAGTTTGAAGGATTACTTAGGTGAATATTATAGATATGGGATGAAACCAAGTTACAATACTGGGTAAATGTTATTTTACTTTGTTTAAATACTTTGGTGTATGTGCTGAAGTGCATTTAAATGGTGATGCTATCACTTAATTTTTTTTTGAGTGAATTATACATAGTGACAACGAATCTTTGAACTTAACTGCAAAAGAAGATTCAGAAAGAAAAAGTGATTCATACTTCCCACCCTCTACAGTAAATATCTACCTGCAGCCAGCAGCATGACCGGAAACAACGAGCTTGGATGGACAAAAGGTAAGAAAAATCTGTGCTAAGCTAAGCAGCTACTGGCACCAGCTTCATATTTAGCACACAGACCGCTCATGTCTGTGTGCTAAATCAAACGACTCCAATTCTCAGCAAAAAAGCACATTCCCCAAAAATGTCGCATTATTCCTTTGACATGTGCTGGATGCTTTTCTCCAAAGTGCCTTACAGTAATATGAGTGCACACATTTTATTTCATAAAAAAAAAACAAACAAAAAAAAAACAAACAAAGTCAATACAACATTTGTTTTATTTCTGCCGTTCTCTACGCTCTCCAAAAAGGTGCGAGCTAAATGTCAAAAACACTGATGTCGCCATTTCAGTCCACCATGACCATCTCTGCTCTGTGCTTTTACTGCAAATTACTCTACACTGTAACCAGGTACCGCGACGTTGGATATGACCATTTACATGATGCATGAGATTGAAAATACTGCTCTTACTATGATTTGAGCTTCCTGTTGGTTAAAAGGTGAGCAGAAATTGTCATGTGAGTGGTGCAGAACCAATGAGAGCTGAGACATTAATTCATGAAACAGCAGTCCAGTCTTCATAACTCCAGAGTCAAAAGGAATTCAAACTGGGTGAAGAAACAAAACAAAACCCCCCAAAAAATAATTTTTACAACCTTCTGTAAACATGAGCATAGGCAGAATATGGCAGAGAGAAAATTAAAAGATTTGGCAAAAGAAAAAAATAATTATCCTAGACATTTAGAAGGTGATACATTCTGTGCTTTATCTGAGTGCAGCCTTCTTAGGGTCTCCCCAAAGCTGATTTTCAGAGTTTACAGATTACAAAAGGCTTCAGGTAAAAGCTTTAAGACTACGACGAGCCATCCAATCACACAGTGAGACAGCGTTAATTACTGTACTGATTTCACCTGCTCTTATATACACGACAGGTTTCTCCCCCCCGTTCATGGATCCAATTTATTCCTCAACAAAAATAGAAAATCCATGTCTGGCAACAAGGCAGCCTGTTAATAACAGGCCAAATCATATAAATGGATGCCAAAGACAAAATATCCATTTTTAATTAATTTGAACAAAATAGTAATATGGTTCTTTGAACTGGTCCATTACTTCTCTGGCAATTTCATATCCAGCTCAGTTGATTCTAACTGGTAATGATAAGATGACTTGTATAGACTTTAAAGAGAAACCTTGACATTTTTAGTCTGAGGGAAGAAAATAACCCAATCTGGTTTTCTTTGGGAAAGGTGACACAACTGATTAAGGACTGGTAAACAAAAAATTGACTCCAGTGAGTACAAATTACCAGAATAAATAATGTCAAGGTCTCCCTTTTTAAACAGTGTTTTGTAAGATTTACACATTAGAATCTAAAGCTTGTGCTGTCAGGCATAAAGTAAATAAGAGTTGGAGTGAAAGTGTGGAATAGCTACTCTACTGGCTCTCATACTGAGATCTGGAGGGAAATCATGACCTCCAGTCCCAAATCCCATCTCACTAAACATGGTGAAGTGTCTGGTGTAGTTTGGCATTTTATTTCTACATATCAAACCACTCTGCAGGAGTAAAGGCCAGCTTTATTCTCGCTGACAGTGTATTAAAATAAAGTGACGTTGAAATATTCTGTTCAGTCTAGACCTTTGTCCGTACACTTCATAGACCAGTGTTTAAAAAAAACCCAAAAAGGCCTACGTTTAGATGATCTGGAACAAGCGGAACAGCACCCAGATGTCGAGCTCTACTCACTGCGGCTTTGCAGGTAAGAAAACAAAATAAGCACAACAAATAAAAGTACTAAATAGGCATGTCTTTATAGCTCATAATCCTGGTTTTCTGGCTTTAAAAATGCATTAATCAGGAACCCGTACTGCAGTTTATATAACCAAACACCACCCAATCAGAAGGAGAAATGTCTAACGGATGTTTCTGCACTGGTCTTGGACGCTCAGGTTTAGATTTGTAATTCAGACTGAAATACAGCAACAGTTTAATGTGTGAGGGGGCCTTTGTGGGCTGTGATGTTTAATTTTCAATTCAAATTACCTTCCTTTCTGGTTGGTTTTAAAGGTTTTTCTGGCTCGCTGTGGTAGACAATCAATTCGGCGTTAATACAGTGTGCTCAGGCTGCATTTGTGTTGCACTGAAACCAGCTGGCTGCAGCAGTCAGACAAGAAAGAAATACCATAGGGACAAAACTAGCTTTGAAACTGTTTGCTAACACTGACTGTGAATTCCAGCTCATGTAAAATGAGCATTTAAAGACTATGTAACATAAATGTCAGGAAGTCCAGTTAACATCCTAATAAAGTGCAGGGAGAATACCATTGATGGGGGAAAAAGAAAAAAGGAAATCTCTATGTACAGATTGTGCCTTGAAAATAGAAGCCTAGACACTGGAGGCTTTGTCCTCCACTGTGACACAGCTCTGAATGGCAGTCAGCGTTTTAACCATCTAACAGTGGTTGTGCTCTCGTCTTGCACACAATCGGCAGCTCCAGGACCACCAGTTACTCATCCCTAAAAACTGTTACAAAGACAAGAAGAAGAAAAAAAAAAGTAGACATTTTTCAAAAGAAAGGCATTTTAGAGAGAGAGAGAGAAAAAAAAAAAAAACACTACACGTTTCACTTACGCACACTTACAAACACCGAAGCGGATGCAGAACGCAGCGTACATTTTCTGTTTGTTAGATTGACAGAGACGACTTAAAACACTGTCGCTGCTGACAGGTGTGTGTCTAGAAAGAACAGGGAACAAAATACATCAAAATTAGACAGCAGCAATGTAAACTAACAAAAAGGCTCGGCGTCAGTCAATTGGTGATCTGACATTTTCACAGCTAATAAAAAACAATCACTGATCACACGCACAATTTTGTTGGGCTATGCCAGGAGGCACCAATCAGCCAGTTAAATGTTTAAATATTTCAACATCAATGGTTGTTTTTGCACCGATTTAACAAACTAAAACTTTGTTCCTACTGATGTCTGGCAGTTAAAAGAACCTCTTGTTAATCTTCTGGATGTTTTTATAATTAAGAAGAAGTCTCTCCACTGACTGAGGAATAAAGAGAAAAATGGAGCCACTTGATGCAATTTAAGAGCTTAATTTCTGCCCACACACTCGCTCACACGTGCAAACACGGAAACAAGTAAGTCAGGAAACCAGTCAGTTGGTCAGTCAGGTGGGAGAAGAGAACCAGCCCCCTCGCCATCCTTCTGCTGATCAATTAAAAACCACAGCCATCCTCACTCCGTCCAGAACCAGTCAGCTGATTTTGTTCATTCTCCGACGCTCGCACAAGGTGTGTGATGTAACTAAATCCCAACTACACGGACATGTAGCTCACACACCCGCATATCCCCTCCAATGTGGCCTAAACTGGAAATCCACCGATCAAAGCTGGCCAATGATCGCTGATGAGGAAGATGATGCCCATCACATGAGGCGGTGGCTCACAAAGAGCAGAGGAGTGTGGTGTTTTTTTTAAAGTATCATTCAGTCCAAATGAATCTCAGGAGGCTCTCTGCCCCAAATTTAATCTCCACTATGGAGGCCTGTTGCTGGGATGCAAGCTGTCTAGAGCTCTGCGCTGGTCGGTGGTTTGGTGGTGGTCATGATCTTCATGTACTGGGTAAAAATGGCCTCGAAAGCCTCGTCTCTGTGGATCATGGCACCAAACACCAATGGCTGAAGGAAACACAAAAGCTGGGTCATTAATAACTTACATGTTACAGCTGCATCTTGCAAGAATATATGCAATAAAAATAAGTCTAAATCACAAAGCAAAAAGGCTGATAGTGACAAATATCTTCTCTTCCAAAATAAGCCTCCAAAAGTCAGACACATCCTGGTAACCAGACACCAAGAAGAAAACATTTAATTCACAAAAATAAAGTCACTGATCAGATGGTGAAACTGGTGATCTCATGCTCCCATATGTGGCTGCTAACATGCAACGTTACCTAGTCCAGCTTATTCATCTCATACTATTTTAGTGATGCTTATGGAGGTTTCTAATCTGGATTCCAGTGGTAAAGAGAGAAAAAAAAAAAGAAACCATACCTGCAAGTCTGAAACAACAGCTTTGTCTGCTAGTTGCCGTTATCTTCAAGCAAAGTAAATAATGTATACACTTGCAAATTAATCAAAATGAATAAAAAAGCCCATTGAAGAGAAGAGCAATTCATAATTAGAGACTTCCCAACATTTGACAAAGCGATGTCCCCGTCATCAAAAATATGTTCTGCTTATTGTTTGACCTCCACTGTGCAGAATCTCGTATGTGACACTGGAACTCGGTTTCATTTGATGATCGGAGAAAGTCTCTTTGTGCTCACTTTAATTCACAGTTTTTGTGACATCACACCTAGTTTAGTTTTGAAGCCAATTGTGGATCAGTAGGCAACTTACATAAATGTAAGGTGGAAACTTGAAACCTCCGGAGCAGAAACACAGAACTGACTTTTAGTGAAGTAGGAGACATCTTGTGTCCAGTAGTTAAACTTTTAAAATAATCAATAGTTATATATTGATAGATTCTGGATTTTTCAATGAGTGAGAAGAAGTAGATGTAATATTAAGAATCTTTAATTGGAAACACCATATTAGACAGAAATGTTCTCTAATTATTCACAGAGTATTTTACATGTCTTCAAGTATGTCTAGTGGGGGTCTAGTGGGGTAAAGGAGCAGTAGGCTGAAGTTGTAAGGCCACAGACAGATCTCAAATCTAGGTACCAGCAATTCAAAGATACTGTTTAACTTTATACATGCATAACATGCTTTAACCCCTCTGAAAAATGTCGTACACATATGGTTAAGCCCTTGAGCTTTTTTTTCCTAATGGACAAAGGTAAATTCCTGAATACAAACACAGAATCCAATCAAATCCACCTTATTAATCTAAATAGGAAAAATGAAAAAACAAGTGTCTCTCCATACTGTACCTTCTGAGTGGACGGAGTGGCTATAGAGATGCCCATCCCACTTCCTGGTAGGACTGACAACACTTTGTACTAGAGGAGTTCAGAAATACAAAAGGGTTATTATTGTTAATAGCACGTCATACTTACTGTATACAATGAAGGCATCAGCTGGTGTATAACCTCATACCAAATCACATACAAATTCCTATTTATTGTAATGTGGTTTCTTGCCCATTTTTAGAGGGATTACCTTTTGTATGTCAGTGATGTCCACCAGCTTGATAACTTTATTCTTCTTGGAGGAGCTGGATCTGGAGCTGGAGCTCTCAAAGCACAGGTAACTGACGGAGAAGAGGGAGAGAGAAAAGAGCTCACTGATAGGGGTCTTGAGAAAAAGCAGGGAGGCAAAACAGACGACAAACTGAATGGACTTCTTGTCAGTTACATATCCAAACAGGTAAAGAGATTTACAGATCAGAGATATTCTCAGGGGGAGGGCTGTCCCGCTCGATCCACTGTTGTCTGACTGACATGAAGGGGGAGAAGGAGGAGCTGGTGTAGCTCTTAGTTAAAATTCAGGTGCCTAAATTGTTACCTGCTCCTTTAAGAGTAACATCTTCGTCTCTTGTGCAGTTGAGAGATTTAATGATAAAAGATGCTCTCCTGAGAGAAGATGTCCCACTTACTTCTCTGTGACGTAGAGCACTCCGTTCCTGATGTAGTCTGTGGGCATCTTCCTGTCTCTGTTAATTAGGCAGCACCTCCAGCCATTCTCACACACTGAAACACACAGGACAGAGAACAGCGAGAACGTTGTTTGCAGTACTAGTGATAAAAAAAAAAAAAAAAAGAGAAAAAAAATCTAAACCTGGTATTAAATTATTGTGAGAAAAATCAACCTGAAGAAAAGATTTTGCTGGATGACCTTCTGGCTTTCTATAACTTAAAATTATTAACTCTTATGAATAAGACCTGGATTGTGCAAAATGCAGTGCAGAAATGTGGGTACAAATGAAATGACATGTTTATTTTTCCAATGCTGCAGTAAATCCCTCACCTGCCAGAGGGCGCTCTGACTCCTGCAGGTTGAAGATCTCGTGAAAGGCTCCCTTCTTGGTGCTGTGGGAGCGACCAGTCTCCTCCTCTCGGCTCACCCCACACGGGACGGTGGCGAGGCTGCCCCGAGAAACCACCGGCTGAACCTGGAGAGAGACAAATAGGAAGAGGAGGAGGGGAAGGCAGGAAAGGAGGGGGGAGAGAGAAAGAGAAAAAGCAGACAGAATGACGGGAAGACGAAAGTCAAAGAAAAAATATCGCCACGAAGGAGACAAAAAAGGACACGTGGGAGAGGAGGTAGACAGTTAGGAGGGAAAGAAGACGGTGTGATGATGAGGGAAAGGAGGAAGGACAGGGAGAAATATTTAAAATCATGTCTCTTTACACATTGTGTGGTACCATCCAATGGGACTGCATGTTGCCTGAGAAAAGTGGCCAAAATTAGAACTTTCGGTATTGCATTATGTGCTGCTCAGCGTGTGCATCTTCTTTGCAGCAGGCTTTGCAGGTGTGACGTGCAAAGCAGAGAGTGAGGCCACCATTCACTCAACATACACAGCAACAGTTTATACAAAAAAAATACTTGTTAGTTTGTGGGGGAAAAAAAATAGAATTGTATGACTTATTAAATGTTATGGTGTGAGGGATCCTCTTAATGGCCAGTCCACTCTATACAAGTGTTTCAGTACCAGGGTTGAAGGTAATTAACTGAAATAAAAAATGCTAACAGCAATTACATTTTACGGTTAATTTCTACTTAATGAGCTAATATGAAAGCACAGAGGTCAAAGGGCTACACTAACTCTTCAGTAAACACTACTTTTCATAGAGCATCTACATCAATGGATCCAAAATGTCAACAGTCTTGGTACATATATATGGATGCCATAAATCAATGTAATGTAAATATATATAAATGTATAATAATTATTTTAAAAGTATATTATGACATTATAGACTTTAAGTTATTGTG
Source organism: Gadopsis marmoratus (assembly GCA_036023855.1). Lineage (NCBI taxonomy): Eukaryota > Metazoa > Chordata > Actinopteri > Centrarchiformes > Percichthyidae > Gadopsis > Gadopsis marmoratus. The sequence continues at coordinate 10,267 of JAVQJF010077805.1, read as the reverse complement.
ACATTTTGATCCATTCGGTCTACAAACACTGACGGCCAGTCCCGAGGTCTCACACACACACACACACACGCTTTGAGGTGAGCTAGCGGCACACCCAGGCACAGTAGAGGAACCAAAAAGGAGACACACCAGAGTCCCTACCTTCTCAATGCCAGAGAGCTGAGAGAGAGAAACGACAGAGGACACCTGTGACTGACTCACACATACATGCGCTCACACACTCCATCCTGCATATAAAGAGAGCCACACACACACACACACTGTGTGTGGCGTCCTCATATCGAGGGAAAGTCATGGCAGTGAGTGGCTGAGCTGTAATGTATTATTGACAGGAGTGATGATATTTTGATACTGATCTCTGTTCTCTCTTTGCCCCACCAGAGGAGGGGGGTCAGTGGTGGGAGGTAGACTGAATCTTTCATGTTGGCAAGGATCCACCTACTGAAGTGTCAACTTGACCTACAGTTGAAGCATGATCTCGACTTATCTCGCTTAAAATTAATATTCTGTGCTCTTTACAGAAAGGACATTATTTGAAGATGTAACACCTGACTTTCTACCCAACACATTCCTTGGCACTTTAAAACATGTTAAGATTAACGCCCTTGCTAAACTGGCTTATTGGCTAGTTATGTGGCAATAACCTGAATTCACAGAAACTGTTGGGTTATTCTGCAAAAGGCCTCTATAGGTATAAACTTGGCCAACGTAAGCTTTTCAGGTTTCAGAATTCAGACTAAGCTGTGTTGGATGGTCTGTGTTTATGTGAGAGCCATTTAAGAGTTTAAGGAAGCAAGAACCTGCGAGAGGAGGAAATGGCAGAGGAGAGACAGCAAAGAGGTGTTACAGATGTGTGTTTCTGCCCCCCTTACCCGCCGGGACACAGTGGCATTGGTCCTCTCTTTGAGCTGAGGGTCTGTGGGAAGGCTGTTCCACACGATGTAGGGTGTGTCGTACTTGTCCCGCAGCTTCGGACAGCTCTTAAACAGGAAGTCTATGATGAAGAACTTGATGCCGGCATACAGCCCTGGTGCAGGAGAGAGCGGAGAGAGCAAATGCAGGATAAGGAAAAGGATGAAAAAAACAGACATGAAGAGGAGGTTCTCAGCAAAATCTGGTACAGCAGTCTTACTTTTCAAGGCCATCAATTTTTCAGTCCAAACCCTTTTATTATTTTAAATCTGTCCATGACATCGTTCACATGATTTCCCTTTTAATACCTTTCACATTTCAGTATTTTTCATGTTGAGATTTTAATGGCTATTCATACAGCAAGTGTTCGGGACTGACATCTGCCTTTACTCACAAAAAACGAGCCTTGAATCATGTTGGACATATTGCAGAAGAACAGGGTGAAATGGGAAATGACTGTACAAACAGTCAGTTCTCTAAACTAACTTGCGATAACCAAGAACAACACATGAATTACAATGAAAAAGGCAGAATGTGGTAGCCAACAATGACTTTGGATTCTACACAGTGGCTCCACACCACTAACTTATTTAAATAGTTTTGCGCTAGAGGAAGAGTCAGGGCACCGCATAAGTCGGTAGGATTCATCCCCTGGCCACCATGAATGTCTACAAAACACTTCATGGTAATACACCCAATAGTCAGTCTGGACCAACGTGGACCTACTGACCATAGAGCTAGTGTGGATTAAAATCAACTCTCAAATTAGGTAGCGACTACCTGCAAGTTTGGTTGAAGTACATCATATTCAAATAGAGCAAAAATAACTGATGACACAATGGCTAAGTGTCTTACAAGTATACGAGCCCACAGCTCTTTGGAGACGCTTTAGTTACAAGAAACAGCAGTATATACAGTATGTCTGGAGGACAAAGAAGCTGTGTGTGTGTGAGTGAGAATACACACGACTCTCACCCATCATGAAGCCCATTAGTTTGTATGGCAGGACACAGGAGGTGATGAAAGCCACCCACAGGCAGATGTAAAGTTTCCGGGTGCTCTCCGGCTGCACCCACATGAACAGGCTGACAGACAAGGGATAGAAGAAATAAAAAGTGAGAGTTGTTCATTATATTTAAAAGAGCTATTTGCATACTTAACCCCAGCATTTAGTAACATTTTTCTTTGCTTACTTCTTAATCTTCTCCAAAACATCCGCCATCTTACCAAACAGGTTCTGTAAGGAGAGTTTAAGCACTGTAAGAACCAGCACCGTTTCATTATCTGTGTACACTGGTTTGATTAATATGAGCCGTGTGTCGTACCTGGGCCTTTTGCGCAACGTCAAGCACAAGCTGGAACTTCTCTGATACAGTCAAGTCTTCCTTTGGTGGCTCCTGCAAGAAACCGAGGATAGTTAATAGGACTACATATTTACCTCCACTGATGCATGTTTTCGCCCCTGACAGAAAGAAACAGGAAGCAGTTAAAACAGGAAGTGGGATGTCGTCTCACCATGGGTTCAGATACCTCAGGCACAATGCTCCACTGGATCCTCCAACCTCTGAAAAATGGGAACAACATGTGAATAATACATCTTTATGAGGCATTTTGTTTGGATGAAATTAGGTCACCAAACTACAATTCAACCTCTGAAGCTTGTGGTTCCAGCATCTTTATAACCTTCATCACTTTTAGGTGGCCAGATGTCCCAGTTTGAAGTCCAGGCAGATGTCTGACAAATAGTAATGTGCCCTCATTTCATAATGATCACTGAAATGCCCCACTGAAAACGATTGTTGATGTTTTAACAACTTATTTATACATGGCCGTTAGCAGGAGTTTACCTTGTCTGCTATAATGTATTATAATGATCATAAATACAGCATGCATGACAGGTGTGCATGTCTTAAAAGTATGGGCTTTATTATCAACACACATTTGTTGTAGTAGATTTATGCTTTTGGCTCAATAGATGCTTCTCCAATATCTGATGTTTTTACCTGGCGATGAGGTAATTTAAGGACAAGCGCAGAATAGCCAGGAAGAGTAACATGGGAATGGCCCAGCCATGCCAAGCAGCATTCATGTAGATCTGCAGGCAAAAGGAAATATGGCACAATAAAAGACAGTTTAAGATTTACTTTATTATTACAGAGCTACGTTTCACATTAATATGCATTTGACTCAATGCTTTACAGGACTGAGCTCAGATTGATTGAAGGAATTTATGCAATGACTCATTGAACAGCAGCGTATACACCCTGACAGAAAACTCCTAATCTTTATAGTTTCAGAACAAGTGTTTCTTTAGCTGTCACTCTCACAACATAGAGGTATATCCTTCATATCCACCAAGAGTTACCAAGCTTTATTTGACAGACAAATACTTAAGAGAACTGTGTGGTTAACTGTATGAAAGAAAGACAAACTGATAACAGGATGAACATAATGACACTGACTAATTCTGGGCAATATAATGCCAGTGGAATATGCTATTAGAATCACCGGTCAACACTAGAGTGAGATACAAAGATGGCTTTGGCGTACATGGCATACACAATCAATGGGTTGAAGATGATTTAGCATAAACGCTGACTGTGGACATGAATGAAGATCTGATTAGACTTCTGCGGCCCGTGGCAGAACCACTGCAATCTGTCACTGTGGAGCGGAAATTACTCTGCCATTAATTTAATTTCGGTGTCATGTATTTTAACTTCAATATAATGTGATCAGGGTTCGGACAGCTTTGTAAGAGTAAAATTAAGAGTATAAAAGCACTTTTGAGCACTTGTCTGCACTGTCCAGCTCCTTCAGTGACAGGCTGCTTCACCCGCAGTGTCTCACGGAGAGATACCGCAGGTCCTTCCTTCCCGCAGCGGTCAGACTGTACAACCACTGTACTTAGCAATTGATCTTATTACATGTGCTCTTACCTGTGTGATTTCTCCTCTTATCTGCACTATACACCTTTGCTGTGACAATATAAATTTCTCCACTGTGAGACAAATAAAGGATTTCTGATTCTGATAAGTGTAGTACCTAAACCAAAGATTTCCAGGCTCTGGAAGCATTTAACAATAAATGCCAGGAGACAACAAACAACTATGATGGGATCGTTTCATTTCAAATATTGGTTTACATGAATGATTGTGTAGATTATTTTGAAAATCAAGTGTTTTTCATGGAGTATATTTAAAGTCAAGCATATTGCTAACTTTGAAAACATAATGGATAAAAGTAAGCATTTACCGAAGTTTCAAGACTTAATAAAACATTATGAATAAGAAAAGTGCATACTCACAATGAAGGCAATAGCTGAGGTGTAGACGGAATGCCAATTAGATAAGGCGGAGAGGTTCCTTAAGAAGTTGGTGACAGGTCTGGCTCCTCGCTCTAATAACACAAGGGTAGAAGGATACATTCAGTTTGGTGTAGGACAAATAAATAATGGCACAGTGCATGTTTTTGACCAGGCACTGTAAAGTATGGACAAAAAAAATAAGTAAATCGAATAGTGAGTTGTTGTGTAATAATTGTAAAAGGTAATTTCTTGTAGTCTGTAGTTAATTTTATTGTCTCTGTATCGTACTTTTAGAGCAAAGTTAAACCGGAGTCTAATTCCTCGTATGTGCACAACATACCTGGCCAATAAAGCTGATTCTGATTGTTTTCTTGCTCTTACAGTTGTGTGTGGTCACATTAAAGTTCAATGCATTCAAATTAAAATAATTTAGTGTTTAATGGAAAATCATGTGAAGAAGCCAGAGTTACTTGTACAATATCCAGAGTCATGGGCAATAACATTTAGCATTTTGCAGTGGGCACAGAGGAGCAAACATCTCCTCCAGAAATGTCGTACTGACCGCAAAGTTTGTATTTTAGTTTCCATCATAGTTTGCTATTAGTCAGTCAGTGTGTGTTTGGAGTACTCACTGAGTCGCCTCATATTTTCTGTTAACCTGGATGGAAAACACAAAAAGTGAAGGTCAGAACATACGCAGATGCTCACATATAAGCATGCGCACACGTCGAGACAAAAAAGCTGCTTCATGTGCTGGAGGAGGATGGTGACACTTTGGCCTTCATCAGCCTGGCATGACTCGCTCTCCTTTTACACAGGACGAGTGAAAGAAAAAATAAGTGAGAAAAGAGCTTCCAACATCGTCTGCAAAAATAAAGCCCGATCTGAATACAACTCACCTAGCAAACAACATACTGTGAAACAGTGAGTCAGCTACAGTATATGATGACGTGCACATTCAAGGTCTAAAATATGATTCTGTTCTTCAAATAAAAAGCAATACATTTACCAATTCCTGCTGTGGCACAATCTAAGACAGCTACTGATTGGCTATACACCTTTAGTACTCCCCAGCTGCCGCCTAGCTGTCGGACTCCTCATCTCTTTGAACAACCGAATCGATACCTGAGGACAGACACACCATGTTCTATTCCTGAGGACGTCTCACCCACCTTTTAGCACTTAATGGTTCCTCTGCCTCCACAGTGCTTTCCTCCGGCTGGAAGCGGAAGTCTTCGATGTAAACCCCGAAGCGCTCGTACAGCCACTTCTGCAGCCGTGAACTCCAGACCTCCTTCTGCTGTTTGTCGGCTAAAGAGAGCAGAAAGGTGTGTAAACAGCACCTTAGATTAGGTTTGGCAAGTTCACCCAATTGGATCAATTGCCGATAACTTGTGTTCTTTCACCATAGGCGAACAGTTTTTGATTCCCTCCACCAACAATAATCTTTTAATACAATTGCTCTGTGCTGATGTGATGTAATATGAACAACATTTATCTCAGAGTTATTAGCATGGCTTGTTCTGGGACCCACATTGGCATACTTAATCCTGGGAAGGAACACTTCCCTTCCACAACTGATCATTTCCTAAACCTCACCCCTGAGCATTAATGGTCCAATCATAGCTTAGCAACTGTAACTAGGCACGGCGAGCCTGTCTAATGCAAGTGAATGGTTATCGGTAATTGGTTATTCTAACATCCATTTCTTTTTCTATGAAGCATACTGTGAAAATATGAACATTAAACCATACATCTAACCATTGTGCTCTACTATAGTAAGCTTTTAAATTATTCAAACATTTGAATTACATTTTCATCCACATTTCATTTCATGTCCAGATTTTTGTCTGGGACATGTAGCTTTAGCCATGTTTGTAGCCACCATGTGCATATGTGAAGCCTATTTATAGGCTGTTTAAAAGAAACCAGCTTTCAAAAAAAAAAAAAAAAACAATATTTGAAAGTCTGCTGAGACAGTTTTCAAACAACTCAGTGTTTTAAAGTTTGCATTAACTTATGCTAGCTAACTACAGCTGATAAAACCTGATAGCGACAGCTCTCATTTCACCTAATGCGCTGTGTGAGGATGGAAAGCTTGATAGGCGTAGCAACAGTAACTGAGGGGAAATGGGACTTTGCAAATAGTAATTTACTAACGCTGAAGTGCCCCTGAGCAAAGAACACTACTCTCAACTGCTCTGGTCTAAGTATACAGTAACTGACACTAATTAACTGTGGTTGTACCGAGCGGCTACCCTCAGTGTCAGTGAGCCACTGTGTGAATGTGAAGCCGAAAAAAGCAGCCAGTGCACGCTGTCTTTTTTTAAACGGTGTGAGAACCTCTCTATGACTATGCGATTATGGCAAACTGAAAGATCTAGCAGGGCTGTTTTTTTCTGCTGCAGAATTATTATCAACACAAATATTTTGTGCTGATGATGACATTCTGTTAGACGGCATTTTAATTTGTAGTTTACACAGTTACCATGGTCCCATCAGCCCAAATGACTCTACTTATCCTCTCTCCTTTACCCAACAGATTATACTCGCTTTCTCGCTGACCTTTTATCCACACACACACACACACACACACACACCTGCGACACTAGTTGGAGCAGAGGCATGTCTGCCCTAAATGAAGTGATCTACAATCATAACCCATTTTCCAAAATTAGCCACTCCCGTCTCTCCCTCCCTTTCTCTTTCTAAAACCACACATGCACACGTCACTGGGTCATTGGAAGTCAAACTATGACAAAAACAGTTATTCAGCCCAAAAATTACAAAACACACATATTACTGCATTCTTACGGCACTGATATTGGCAGTAATGACAACAATTAACCGCCACAGTAGAATAGTTTTTAATGCATTCATGCACTTTCTTTGCTTTCTCTTGATGCAACTAGTTACACACAGGAAACCACCATGCAAGTGTTGCTGCACACACTGTTGCTGCGCACACACACAGACACACTACATGCTGCTTTGAGCTCTAGACCAACCCATGAACACTTCCATCACACTGCCTGCACTCACACTGTTCCTGTCAATCACACACACATTAAACAGTCCACTCGATTTACTCCCACACTCGTAAGACGTGTGAGTAGAAATGAGAGATGAGTACCCTACTCATTTCCTGTTTAAGTCAGTCTCCCCACCCCACAGATCTTACCTGTTCCATTGTTTGAAGGAGACTGCTGTTTCCGGGGAGGCTGTGGTGGAGAGTCCTCCAGCCTGGGGGGGAGGGGGGATTTGTCAAGTGTTAATCTCACTTCTTTATTGTCAGATCTGCAGTACCACAACAGGCACAGTCTCAGGCAGTTTATGTTTTAACATGTGATGAGCTGCTGCACTGAATAAAATCACCTGTTGGAAGCATTAGACAGACACATATCGGGGCAGACAGAATGAGGAGAAGCAATGTCAGTCTCATAGCAGGTGTCCATAAAAATCTGAACATTTCTTCGACAATTAAAAACTGTGCTTAAAAAGAACAAAAAAAGAGCCTCTACACTGTCTAAGAGAGCACATTAGTTTTACATTTCTGTATGAATTGATTCAAGCTAATTCTATGCAAACATGTGAAATGGAGCCAAAAAAAAAAGAAAAACAGAACAGTGTCTCATCAGTTGTACTGACACAAATAAATAAGTAAATAAATAAATAGGTGTAAATGCAGAAAATAAAATCAATCAGAAGATGACATTTTGAAGCATGCATGAAGCAGCATTCCACGAGTGTATTGGCTTTGGCATGCTTGCTGCCCCATCATCTTTAATGGTTTAATGGTGGTCATAATGCTTGCTCAAACAAGATAGACTGTGTTGGTCGTCCCTCTAAAAAAAAAAAAACAATACTAAAAGTTAGTGCTTCAAGAAATTAGTTGGCGAGGTTTCATTTTCAGGGGCTTGTAATTTGGTAATTATTTACAAGACGTTTCCTTGAAAGAACGATATAATTTGGTGCACATTATGGGATCACAACAAAGAATTTCCTTTAAAGAAAAGCTCCATTTCAACCTGGTTATTTATCAATTATTAATTTATCATTGGGAACATTGTTCCTCATATACAGTGTGTGAATGATGCTTGCCTGTTGACCAATTTAAAAATGTTTGCATATTCAGCTAACTTGCTACACACTAGTACGTGTTGTACACTGTTTCCATTTTCCCTAAAATTACAATGTTCTTTCAAGGAAATAATTAGGAAAGTATTCTGAAATGATGGCCCTGTGAAATTAAGGTGTACTGTGAGTAAGGTTCTTGTAAAGCCTGCCTTGGTGGAGATTTGAAAAACTGTTAAAGTGCTGACTTGATTGACAGATGTCATGGCCTAATGCAGAAAGGTAGTGGCTGGTATTCCTTGTCCCACATCAGCTTTATGGCATGGCTCTCATCTCTCTGCTCTAATTTGGATGTTTATTGGCTCCAGTAATGGTAAGATGTCTACCAACAATAAATACAAAGACAGAATGGCACAGCGAAAAGTCACCAAGTAATGACCATTAGAGGTACAACTAATAATTGTTGTTATCCATTAATCTATAAAGTACTTCCCGAATTAGTTTGGTCTACAAAACTGTCAGAATAAATTGCAAAAAATCCCCATCATATTTTCCCAGAGCCTAAAATCCTAAAAAGGTATCGAGTTTAGAATCATAGAAGATGAAGAAAATAAGCAAATATTCACAGTTGAGAAGCTAGAATCGGTGAAATATGCCGTTTTTGTTAATGATCATCAAAATTGTTGCCAATACACTTTCTACAATGACAATGTTTTAACATTGGCCTCCAAGCTCTACTGCCTTACTCACAAACACTTGGAAGAAGAGCACCAGATCTCTCCAGATGGATACTGCTGACAAAGGATTAACTGAAGAAAGAACATTAGCTCACCTCTTACAAAATCCTGAACTGTCTGACATTCTTGAGGTCATGTTTCTGTGCCGATAATCACTTGGAGAGCAGAGCACCAGTGGAATTTCCCACTGGCAGGCGCAGAAACATCATCTGATCTCAAACACACACACACACCATGGGTTTAAGGGTAGCTCAGTCGGTGCCAAGAGATGCAGGCTTTTCCTGACACCAGCAGCTACCGTGTCAGAGTGTGCACTTGGCGACACAGACTGGCGCGTGACTAATGTCTGTTTTTTTCTTTCCTCTTTCCTTCTCCCTCAAAAACACACACACCAACACGCCTCCTTATGGAATTCCCTGCCTATCAAGCTGCTGAGAACTCTATTTATAAACAGAAACCTTGGGTAGCACTGGGACTGACACGCACACCATCCAACTTGACCCATGATAAACTCTGCTGAGCTGAAATGTTACAAAAGTGCAGTGTCACCATTTCCTGTCGTCCCTCATCATTACTTCCCCGTCTTGGACATTTAGCCCACGTCATGAACTTGACTCCCTGCTGCTCTCGGTCTTCTTCTCTTACCTGGTCTTGAGCACCTCATTCATTTTCTGCTCCAGGTCTATCCTCTTGCTCCGCTCTCTCTCCAGCTCCTGCCGCAGAGAGTCCACATTGGTCTCTTCCCGCAGCTTCCTCAGCTCCTCCTCTGGAAAACAAAACATGACCGGTGGAGATCAGTGTCTCAAATTTTCATGTGAAAACACACAGGTCATGAAAAAGGCATCTGATAAATATGTAAGATGGTCATTCAAACTTGATGGGAAACATTTCACCTAGAATTTCAGATACACTACCCTTTAATTTTGGGAAAAACAACTTTCACTAAAACAGACAATATAAACTATAAAAGAATAAAAGTAACTTGTGGAAAAGCTGTTAGTAAAGTGGAATCAAATTTGAAGTCATGGAAATGGAGCCTTTCAAACAAACAGTTATATGTGTCTCTCCTTCACCTCACTCTTCCTCCCTGTCAATCAGCTCCTGGCATTAAGTGGTTTCGGGTATCAGGGCTTTCAAAGCCCGGGGTGCAACATCAGTGGTGTATCCCCTCAGTCTATTGTCCCTGACTAAAGGGATGTATGAATATTGGACGAGAGGAGGCAATAAAAGTGTGTAC